>JAEMOT010000003.1:307150-368895 GCA_019297695.1 Apostasia ramifera | reverse complement strand
TGCTTCAATCCTGTTCACTATGTGCATCTCTATGATTTTCCTTGATTGTTTAATGTTGTTTGATGGTAAAAAACAGGAATTGTCATCAGATTCATCCCAGCATGTTCGCTCTTCTTTAGCATCAGTGATTATGGGAATGGCACCTGTATTGGGGAAGGTATGAGGTGACCATTCTTCAAATGCTACATTTTTAAAAAATCAAAAACATCATACAATCATTTCTTTTACTTATTTTGTCCTGTTAATACGCTTCTGTAAATGTCAAGCAATGTAGCTGTCCCAAACTATATTTGGTCAAGGATTGAGCCTATCTTGTCCTGGTGCAAGATAGCATGCCTATACTTATTCCTTTTCTTTTTACATTTTAGTACCAAACCTAGTGCGGCTTAGGCTCATTCATCATCGCAAACATCATCTTTCTTATCTGAATGACTATATGTTTTATGGATTCTACTCCTGTCATTCTAATTTGTCCTATTAAACCACTTAGTTAATTCTTTGGTGATATCACATTTAATCAACAGCCATACAACCTTATGTTTTCTAGTCCCTTGTATGCGTGAGTGTGCTTGATTCACATGTGCATAGAGATAGATGCATAACCGCAAGTACACATGTGGGGATCATTCATACTTGGAGTTGGAGATATAGGCCTTACGTCCTCTGCTCCTCAATGAAAGGATAAAATAGTAAAAAGGGTATTCCTGTGGTAGACTCCTGGCTTTGTGAGGATAGGGAGAGGGTAGTGCATTGTGTGCAGCCTTTTATTTTTAATAAAGATGTTTCCATGACTCAATCCCGTGACCTGATCACAAAGAAGCAACATTTACCAATGAAAGGATCAAAAACTCAGTTAAACTTATGAATGAGGTTTTATTATTGCAGTTTGTTTTGTAGTTTGATTTGTCAATATACCAGCAAAACCAGTAAGATTTCAATCCTCATTGACAGTAGGCTTTTATAAAAATGAAAGGCTTGGATGTCTCTGTATGCTTATGCGAATTATTTAAACATTTGCTCATGATTTTTATGATTTTTATTTGCTTCATGCACGGCCTCATTCTTTTTCTGTTCTCCCAATAAACAGGATGCAACAATTGCACAACTGCTTCCTATATTCCTTTCTTTGCTAAAAGATGAATTTCCTGATGTTAGATTAAATATTATCAGCAAACTTGATCAAGTGAACCAGGTAAGCAAGGTGTTGTCATTTTATTCTTTAGTTATCAACTATTAAGTTATAACTTTTTTTACTTGTTTACATTGCATCTTTGAGTAGTTTGTCCTTAAGTTTCATAGTCATTAAGGTTATAACCCCTTTTTTTACTTTATCATTTATATTTTATCTCAACTAGTTCACCCTTAAGTTCCTTAGTTTTGCGCAGTTTGAGTTCTGGTTCCTATTTCTTACACTAATTTTACTGGAAAAGTATGTCCTCATCTATAGAATTGTGGTTCTGCTGCTTTTTCTATGTCAAAGCAATCGCATTTCCTGATATTTTAAACATCCCCATCACTACGTTTTATGCACCATATCTTTATTTTGTCCACTTTGGTTGAAGCACACGAGAAAGTGCCTACAAGATATGCAGGACACATATACAATAATGGTGGTGAGTTTATCCACCATCATCATATACAAATATGAAATAAGTATCACTATGTTTCTGGATCGAAACTTTTAAGTAGAAATCATACGCAACACAATGTTAGATGCTTAGATGATTTAGGATTTTGGTGCACTTATTAGACTACTTCATTTTGAGTTTTGGACATAGGTATACCCTTCAAGGTTAATGTCATGGTGATTTCTAGTATCGTTATTAGGTCTGATTCTAAATTTAAAGCTGAATGCTTACATAGTGTCTGCTATATTTAATGAAAAAGGATCTGCAAATCTGACCAAATTATTTGGAATCAACTTACTGATGATGACGAGAGTTGTGATAGATATTTATAGGAATGTCATGTATTTAGTCCTTTTCGTTCCCTTGTTTAAATATTTTAGTAGAAGGTGAAGATATATTGAACTCCCTCATGGACAACTTGTGAAAGCATGTTTAGAAATAGCTTTTTATATGCAGCATTATGCATTTTCTTCAAGCTTGTTTCTGGTCTAGCAGTGGTACTATGCAGTCTTTCATTATTTGTTGTCACTTTCCCGTCCTTTTTGTGTGCAAGCATTTCTATAGCATTGTTGTGGTTGATGTGTCAGTTGACCTAATAAATTTAGGAACATAAAATACATTATATATCCATTATTCTGCATACTAAATGCGACTCGAATCTGCTGCTGCAGGTGATTGGAATTGACCTGTTATCCCAGTCATTGCTACCAGCTATTGTTGAGCTTGCCGAGGACAGACATTGGCGGGTCCGGTTGGCCATAATTGAGTACATTCCTCTGCTAGCAAGTCAGTTAGGTGTAAGATTTTTTGATGATAAGCTTGGTGCTCTCTGTATGCAGTGGCTAGAAGACAAGGTATGCAATATTCCAGCCCTAACGTGCTAGGATACTGAGGCTGACATACAATTTTGACTTATCTTTTTAGCTCTTGTTTTTCATTGTAAGTTTGAATTCCATTTACATGATATAGGTTTGTAGGATGCTAGTGTGTGTATAATTTATCTTGATTGAGCTACTGTAAAAGTTACGCTTAACCAAACATTATAGTGATCAAAGCTCATTTGTTTGATAATCCCTGCAACTAAGTTAGAGCATGGTCTTGAATTGCAACTTTTTTAAAAAATTTATAGGAAAGGTGGTTATTCTGTAGGTATTCTCAATTCGAGATGCGGCTGCCAACAATTTGAAACGTCTGGCTGAGGAATTTGGGCCAGAATGGGCAATGCAGCATATAGTTCCGCAGGTCTGTAATATTAACTGATTGCTGACTATTTATGAATTATGATCCTCTTTCGTATTTTTGTAACATGTTAGGTTTCGATCTATTCTTTTTCTGACAGAAGTGTCTTACACCTTAGATTTTTTTGGATTCTTTTTAGGTGATAGACAAGATGAACAATCCCCATTACTTGTACCGCATGACATTCCTGCATTCAATATCTCTATTGTCACCTGTCTTGGGTGCTGACATTACATGCCAGAAGCTCTTGCCTGTGGTCATTTATGCCTCCAAGGACCGGTGATTGTTTAAATTTTACATTCATCATGCTTAATTCCTTTTTGAAAATTTCTAATACTGCCTAAGGTTTTCAGAGTTCCCAATATTAAGTTCAATGTGGCGAAGGTGTTGCAATCTCTCGTTCCCATTGTCGACTCATCTGTAAGTATATGAATATAATTCCGCTTTGACCATACAAAGATATCTTATCAAAATTAAATTTAATCTTGTTAAACAAACACACAACTATAGGTGGACTGGTAATTGTTATAAATAGGAAGAGAAATATAATGCTATGAAATAAATGGTTGGTAATGGGAAATTATATTACCACTCAGTAAAATTTTAGCCAACTAACATGAAGCCGTCAAGTTCTTTTAAACACAACAAATAGCCCCTGATTATTTTAGAGTGTATTTTTTTTGGGACAATTTACATACATACCACTATATAGTTTATAGCTGTATCTTTTGTGATGTTGTGTGTCAGAATGATCTGCTTTAGTCTTTAAAAGAATTTGGATTTGATATCTGTTATGTGGTTTTTGTAACTACAGGTTGTGGAGAAAACCATTAGGCCTTGCCTTGTTGAGCTGAGTGAGGACCCAGATGTGGATGTTAGATATTTCGCTGGCCAAGCCCTTCAAGCATGTGATCAACAGATGATGTCAAGTTGAGAGAAGTTCTTTGTTCCTGAAGTAACTGATGCCTTACTGTGTTTAGCAGATGGAATGTAGTATTTTCATTGCTCTGCCCTCTGGATTTATCCTTATTGTTATTATTTTTCTTAAGTTTCATGGTGTTATTAAGTTCACTTATCAGCATTTTCTAAAGAAGTTGGGATGATGCAGGTATGGTTTTAGGCTTTTGGGACTACATTGTATTCGGAATGCCTGCATCAATTGGAATATAAAATTTTGTTAACATCATTTCTATGGTCTGTGTGCGTGAATTTGACCCATTCTAAGTACTGGTGCCCAATTGAATGCCATGGCCTTAAAATTTTGTTATCAAGGAGTTGATTTTTAATCTGTTAATTGAGAATATATTTTTTTTATGTGAATTGAGTGTTTATTTTTGGAAGATTAGGGAATCTCATTTTGTTACGGGAGAGTGATTTAGTAGGTCTATATAGTGAAGAGTAGGGTAATGTCAACCCATAATCAAATTGTTAGGAGAATTTTCTGTATGGGATAATGCTATGCGAGAGCATTCTTATGAGATTACTGAAATTTTATTACGCCTTTAACTCTAGCTATAAATGGGGCTATAGTGTGAGTTTACTGTAATACGGTTGATGTTTCTGTAGTTCGTCACTAAAGAAGTATAAAGACTTTCGCTTAAGTATCTCAATTTAGGTGGAAACAAATATTTTCTTTGTTCTTTTTTTTTATTCAATTGAAGATCTTTGAAAATTGAATTACCTTATTCACGTATTCTCACTGATGTGTACTGCTCCCTTTGATAGTGGATCTGTAGAGCTCTGGCTTCACTCTAGTAGTGTCTTAGTAGCAACATCACCTTCCTTTAACCCTCTACTTCATTTATAGTAAAAAAATAGGACTAATTATTTTTTTAGTGGATTTTGAGAATGCTTTACACATCACAATTTAGATGTAGGCACTTTCTTTTTTCAGAATCCTTCCTAGCAAACTTTTCTTTTGGATGACATCAATGAGATTTTCTCAAGTGATATCAGTTTTCCGTTCATTTCAAAGGGAACCTTTTGATTTCCTTAGAAAATGGTTCATACGAAGAACTCTTTCTGAACAAATCTTAGAGCCGACCATGCCCTCTCCCACTCCTACAACCATGAGAAATCTTAGAAAAATGCAGCCTATACACCATCCCTAGTACAATTCTAATAGCTTCTTGTATAACTCTCAATTTAAAGTGGGAAGGACCAAACAATCCCCCTCACCACTCTTCGCATAAAAAGAAATGCTATTATCTTTGACATCAAACTCCCCTCTCCATAGCTGATTTGCAATTGTAAAAAAGCACAGCTGGTGATCCAACATCTGTTGAACTTTGGAATTTAACCGAATTAGTTAATAGCGATCCCTTAGCGTTTCATCATTGGCAATAACCTTGGTCATAAGATTATAAAACTTCCCATCGACATACTGTGCCTTCGCTCTCTTCTTAATGCAAAACTCGATCAACCTTTTCATCTTCATGGGGCTATCTCTTTGGTTGTTATCTATAGAAAATGGCACATCAGGAAGGCAAGCCAAGCTTTTTGCCAGTGATGGCTGCCGAGCATCTACTATAGGCAACTGAGCAGATTTTTCATAACAATCTTCAACATCTTCAAGGAACAACTTCACTCCATACCATCGGAAGCATCCACTCCATTTCTCTATAATGAAATAATCTATTTACTACATGGTTTATAATGAAATACTAGCTGCAGTTCTTAACAGACAAAAATTGAAAGCAATGCAAAATGGTCGATGAGTAATGCATACCAAAATTAATTGCCGATACCCGGATGACTAAGTTTACTCTTTGCATCGACAAAAGGATAAAAAATATAGTGCTTGGATCTATAAATTTGATACTTGCTCCTCCGAGTGGTCTCCGGTCAGTCCATTATACACTACGTTGAGATACGTAGATCATCTTTTTGAGGTATTTCATCAAGCGGGTTGTGTGCAATGATAAGATTTACAGCACAGGCAGAACAACAAATTGCTAATCTGCAAACTCAATTATGAATAAAATAAAGCTCTCGAAAGAAAAATGTGTAATAAGTCGATAAGAAAGAAAATGGAGTCCACGAGTTGAAATCAACAATCAAATGAAATAAAGGAGCTCACCGTGAAATAGAAGCAAAGTCTTCTTTCTATGATTGAAATAACAAGAAAGATTAACGTATAACAATAACATAACCAGGTAGCCAGTAAAATCCAAGAGCTTCTTACAACAATAATACATTTAACTTAGGGAAAAGCTATTGAGCCCAACATATAACTTAATTTCTATAAGTTATTTATACGCATAGGTATACGGAATAAATAAAATAAAAAATTTTAAATCGTCTTCAAAGTTATTATATAATTGGAAACCAATTAAAGTGTTCAAAAATTGGAATGCTGGTTTGTCTAAAGCTCCTAGCTAGATTAATAACATCCAAATCAATCACATGTTTCTGATGCCGGCACGAGTAGGCTTGCAAGCATATGAACAGAAGATAATTACCAAAAGGGTCAATTTCAGCATAAGGAAATAGGTGGATGGTGTAAAAATAAATAAATAAGTAGGAGGATGATGAGATTTCAACACTTAGTGGCCGTTTGTATAGGTGGGTTAGCTCGGTTAACTTAACCCACCAAACGCGTTATAACACGTTATTTTATCCCCTGGGTTAACTAACCCAGCGGGCTTCCCTTATCCTGCCTATCCATGGGTTTAGCTACCCCAGCCGCGATGCTGGGGTAAGGGCGGAGATGGCGGATCTGCGCTCTCTCTCGTGCGCGAAGTCTACGCGAGCGGTTGGGTTTTTCGCGCTGCCGGATGATGGCGCCGCTCCAGGCGCGGCGACAGAGGGGATTTTCTGCTCTAAAATGCAGGCCGGCGCAGTGCCTCTCCGGTAGCGGAAGCCTTCTGGGTTGGTGCCGGTGAGTGCTCTTGGTTTGCGATCTGTTCAGGTAAACATGTGTTCCCTACTCTCTGCCTCCCCTAATCGCAGATCTGTTTGCCCATTAGGGCAGATCTGCCTGCCCTAATTGCAGATCTGCCAGCTCCTGGGTTTGATGCGGTGGATCCCCTCTGTTTTTCTTAGTTTGGTGCTGTTCATCTTCATTATTCCTAGTTTTCTGTTTTTTCCACTGTTTTTCTTCCTGCGATTTTTCCTCTGTTTTTCTGAGGTTTGTCATTCTTCCGTGTTCCTTTTTTTTTATTACATCCCCTTTATTTTTTTTGTTTCTGTGCTGTTTATCTTTATCATTCTTATTTGTACTGAAATTTTTTTCACTGTTTCCTACTTGGTTTTGTGATTCTGTGGTGTTTTTTCTTGTTTCTGCCTGGAATTGCTGTTGCCCATTCTCTGAACCATTGTTTTTTTTTTCATTTCATACATGCTGTAGTGGCTGTGCACCTCTCTAATTTTTTTTCTTGTGGCTGAGGCCTGATTGTGCATTGTGATTCCCTCTGTTTTTCTTGGTGCTGTGCTGTTCATCTGCTTGTGCAATGTGATGACCTGGCTTTGTGTCATGTTACCCATGTTATCATTGCCACTATTAAACAGCACTAATTGATTATCATTTTGTTGATATTCTTGCTATGAGCCATAGCCATGTTACCATGCTAATTGGGTGGACTTTGTCTTATGTAACTCATGTTACAGGATTCATTGCCATGTTACTCAATAATTTATGTCATGTTCCTCTTTTGTCATTGTTTAAAATGACAGCTCTTATCTCCACTATATTATTCCAAATTATGTTCATTATGCTTTGGCTGTTTTTTTGGCCTGTTGTGTCCTTGGTTCTCTATTTATTGCTGAATTTGGATGGTCATCTTACCTGTGCCTTCAAGTTTTAGCATTGTCTCCTAATTGCTTTGCTCTAGCGGCTTTCTAGTAAGTCTACTTTTTCTTTAGTCCCATTCAATATTTATGTTCTGCTATAGTTAAGCTATAGTTCGTATATGAATAGATACCACACTTGTTTGCTCAGATATTACACTTGTTCTTATGCCACTTCTGAAATGTGGGCAATGATGAATTTTTTGACAATTAAAAAAAAAAATTGTAGGTCTGATTAATCTCAAAGTGATTTCATGTTATATGTCAGTTATCCTTGGTATCCAGGTGGATGTTTCAAAATTGTTTTCTTTCACATTTTAGAAAGCAATATTTTAGATGTGATTTTCTAGAGCATCATGCACTATTCTTACGTTCTTCTCAAAGTGTTTATTTTATAGAAGCAGTCGGGTTTGATGCTCAATGACATGCAGATCTTGGTGCTCTTTTGTGTTTGTTTATGGGACTATCTATTGCTCCTTGGTGTTAAGTGAAGATGAAAAGTGTAATGATTTATGATAGAGTCATGTTTATCTTTGTTTTATGGCAGTATTGTGGTTGGTTTGATTCTCCTTCTATTTTTTGTTTCTTACTAGTTCTTAACCTATCAGAACATTGCTTGTATTTATTTAAGAAGAAAAGAGCCAGAAATTTTAGGTCTTTGCATGTTGTATTTTGCACAATTACATTGGTAGATATCATGATCATGATACCTACTTCAACATGCGAGAGGCTGACATAGAGCAAGAGGAGAGTTTGGAGGAAGAGTCTGAAGATGAAGACCAAACAACTTATATACTTGCAACTCAACGACGACGGGGGAAAATTATCCGAACGACAATTATTGAACATATGTGGATGGGCCAGGTTAATTTGTACTGAAATTTTGAAGTGATTGACCTACTACTACTGTTCATTATATCATATTTAATTATATTTTGTTTGTTGTAGGGGGTAATGAATCGATAATGATCATTGTGCTCAACTGTACGAGGATGCTGATCTTGACGAATATCTGCAACTTCATATTTTTTTATTGTTTATGATGATTGTATTATTTCTGTGTTGAATGGATTAGTAACTGTCTTCTTTCTATTTCATCTTTTTTTATTTACTATCCTGAGTTAACTTATTTATTTGTCAAACTGAATTCAAAGTTATCCTAGGTTAACCCAGGTTAGCATCCAAATATCATATTACAATTAATAACTTACCCCATCTGGGATAAGTTATTAATGGGATTAAGTTAATCTGGGTTAGCTTATCCTACCCCTATCCAAACGGCCCCTTAATGGGTCGTTCCAGCAATGCACAACAGGGAAACATAAGGAATGCAAGAAATTTCAGTACATGCAAGTCGACTCCAACAGCCAAGTGATTCCTTCAGCTTTAAGTAACCCATCCGAGCAAATTAGCAATGCCAGTAATCGGAGGGTGGACGTCTGCCTCCGTGAAGTGCCGAGGCTGGCTGTGGCGGCGCCGACGCTTGTCGGCCTTTGCGCCTTGGGCGGAGAACTGGTTGGCGTGGAGAAGTGATGCTACACATAAGGCCTGCTAGGGTTCATTTCGTTCAGCCATTTTGCAAATACATCCACTCAATCAATTATTTTGCAAAGTTAATTAAATATTAGGAGGTACCTAAAATTTGAAATTTGTGTTGTATGTTGAATAAAAAATAAATTTTAGTATAAAATTTAGTATAAAATTTGTGTTAAATATAAAATAAAATTATTAAAAATTATGATGAATTTAAAATATTAATAAAATAATTTGAATCAAAGAAATTTATATATATTTCATTTATTAAATTTTGACAAGCAAGTCACCTCAATTATTTCATATCAAAGTAAATAAGCGCTCAACGGAATTGAGTGTTTATTTTTGGAAGATTAGGGAATCTCAATTAGTTACATGAGAGTAATTTAATAGATTTACATATAGTTGTAAAGAATAGGGTAATGTTAACCCATAATCAAATGTTAAGAGAATTGTATGCATGCCGTGCGAGAGCATTCTTGTGAGATTATTGGAATTCTATTACACCTCTAGCTCTAGCTATAAAAGGGGCCATAGTGTGAGTTTACTGTAATACGGTTGATGTTTTTGTAGTTCGTCACTAAAAAAATATAAAGACTTTCGCCTAAGTACCTCAACTTAGGTGAAAATGAATACTTTCTTTTTTTTTTTATTTAATTAAAGATCTTTGAAAATTGAATTACCATATTCATGTATTCCGCTGATGTGTACGACTCCCTTTGATAGTGGATCTGTAGAGCTCTGGCTTCACTCTAGTAGCGTCTCACTCAGTAACAACATCACCTTCCTTTAACCCTCTGCCTCGTTTATAGTTGAAAAATATGATTAATTATTTTTTTGGTGGATTTCGAAAATGCTTTGCACATCACAATTTAGATGTAGACACTATCTTTTTTCAGAGTCCTCCTTCTTAGTAGCCTTTTCTCTTGGATGACATCAACGAGGTTTTCTCGAATGACATAAGTTCTTTCATTCATTTCGAAGGGAACCTTTTGATTTTCTTAAAAAATGGTCCATACGAAGAACTCGGTCCAACTAGGAAATATCCCATAGGGACAGTGAAATTATCCCTCTATAGTTGTTTGGTATAAAAGAGAGATTACTACTATTAGACGATCATTTGAGATTTCACTTTTTATCGAAGGCACACATTCAATCGTTAAAGAAATCTATTCTCAGTGCATTATAAATTTTCTCATTTGTAAGGTTTGTCAAATAAACTATGTAATATGATAACTGAAAAATAATGTGAGATGATACTAAAAATATTTGTTAATGTCTTTTCTATTAATTTTATTGATTTTGTATAAAAATTTTTAATTCGTATAGACATTTTTTTATATATAAAATAATAAAATAAAAAATGATTTATATAAAGTAAAAAAAATTATATAATATATAAATGCATATATTAAATATTAATTATAAGTAAAATGTGAAAAAGTACTATTATGAGAACAAAAAAATGTCTATATAAAGCAAAAAAGGGTGTTAATGGTGCTTTGTTTCATCTCACTCGCTTATTGCAAATAATTACACTTGTTTGTCAAAATTTAATAAATATAATATATAAAAATTTCTTTGATTCAAATTATTTTATTAATATTTTAAATTCATCATAATTTTTAATAATTTTATTTTATATTTAACACAAATTTTATATTAATTTTTATTTTTATTTAACATAGAACACAAATTTCAAATCTTAGGTATCTCTTAATATTTAATAAACTTTGCAAGATGATTGATTAAGTGAATGTATTTGCAAAATGACTAAACGAAAGGAACCCAACCAGTACTCCGCCCAAGGCGCACGAGCCGACAAGCTCCGACGCCGCCACAGTGGCGGCCTCGGCACATCATGGAGGCAAACGTCCACCCTCTGATTGCTAGCATTGCTAATTTGCTCAGATGGTTACTGAAAGCTGAAGGAATCACTTAGCTCCGTTGTTTTTTGGAGAAGAAAAAACGAAATGAGTGCAGCCACCATAATCAACGAGATATGGAGAGGCCCTGTTTGTTTACGCATTTAAAATTAACCTAATTTAATTTTAATCAAACATATACCATCACACATAAAATTTAATATTAAAAATTAATTCTATTTCACATTTTACACACATTACTAAAATAATAACTTATATCACATCCCTCACACACCCCAACATAATAACTAACTTTACTTCACATTATTTACAATTTTTAATAAAAAAATATCTCTAAATTTAATTTTAATCTTATTAAATTTAACCTTACAAACAAACAGACTCGAAGATGTCCTATTTTAGTCCATCAACCTTCATTGAGATTATATCAGTACTGTGATGTGTGTTGTTGAGCTTGTTTGGACTGCATTTTAGTTGATTTTTCTAGATATTTTCCTACTTGATTGCATAAATGTTTGGTGGAATATTTTTCTAGATATGTACAAAGCACCATTAACATTTACTGCTGAAGGAATATTTTCCTACTAGATATTTTTCTAGATATGTACAAAATGCTTGGTGGAATATTAATTTGACCTCATAAATGTTATGTCCCATCATATCCTTCTTGTGTTCAAGTCATCTACTGCTGAAGTCGACTTGCATGTACTAAAATTTCTTGCATTCCTTATGTTTCTATCTGCTAAACACAGTAAGGCATCAGTTGCTTCAGGAACAAAGAACTTCTCTCAGCTTGACATCATCTGCTGATCACATGCTTGAAGGGCTTGGCCAGCGAAATATCTAACATCCACATCTGGGTCCTCACTCAGCTCAACAAGGCAAGGCCTAATGGTTTTCTCCACATCCTGTAGTCACAGAAACCACATAACAGATATCAATCCATGAGGCAAGTCAGCAAGAGAGAAAAGATGTTAAAAATATTGGAATTATCACGACAATTTTCGGACTACACATATACTAAAATAATAAACTAATTTCACATATAACATGTATTTCAATAAAAATACTAATTTTATTTTACATCCCACACAACCTGATTAAAATTAATCTCCACAAGCAAAAAAAAAAACAACTTTATGATTATTTTTGTCTATTTTTGTACCTATAAAAAAAACAACCTGAGTGGTAATATAATTTCCATGACCAACCATTTATTTCATAGCATTATATTTCTCTTCCTATTTATAACAATTACCAGTCCACCTATAGTTGTGTGTTTGTTTAACAAGATTAAATTTAATTTTGATAAGATATCTTTGTATTGAGATTTGTGAAAATTTTCTAATAAACTAAATTTTATTATAGGATGTGTATAGCATGTGAAATACAGCTAATATTTTATTGTGAAATTTGCATAGGATGTGAAATAAAATTGATTTAATGTTGAAATTTATATATGATTTGAATTATTATTAAATTTAATGTTGAAGTTTGTCTATTTTTGTACCTATAAAGTTCACTTTGATCCAAGTTAAAATTAACCTAGGCAAACAAGCAGGATTAAAGGATAAGCATGAACATCCCAAATTAGATTAGAACCACACATAATAAGCATACATTAGATGCACGAATGGTAAGCTCTACCAATAAGAAACAGTAAAAATGATGCGATGGTATGGTCAAAGCGGAATTATATTCATATACTTACAGATGAGTCGACAATGGGAATGAGAGATTGCAACACCTTCGCCACATTGAACTTAATATTGGGAACTCTGAAAACCTTAGGCAGTATTAGAAATTTTCAAAAAGGAATTAAGCATGATGAATGTAAAATTTAAACAATCACCGGTCCTTGGAGGCATAAATGACCACAGGCAAGAGCTTCTGGCATGTAATGTCAGCACCCAAGACAGGTGACAATAGAGATATTGAATGCAGGAATGTCATGCGGTACAAGTAATGGGGATTGTTCATCTTGTCTATCACCTAAAAAGAATCCAAAAAAATCTAAGGTGTAAGACACTTCTGTCAGAAAAAGAATAGATCGAAACCTAACATGTTACAAAAATACGAAAGAGGATCATAATTCATAAATAGTCAGCAATCAGTTAATATTACAGACCTGCGGAACTATATGCTGCATTGCCCATTCTGGCCCAAATTCCTCAGCCAGACGTTTCAAATTGTTGGCAGCCGCATCTCGAATTGAGAATACCTACAGAATAACCACCTTTCCTATAAATTTTTTAAAAAAGTTGCAATTCAAGACCATGCTCTAACTTAGTTGCAGGGATTATCAAACAAATGAGCTTTGATCACTATAATGTTTGGTTAAGCGTAACTTTTACAGTAGCTCAATCAAGATAAATTATACACACACTAGCATCCTACAAACCTATATCATGTAAATGGAATTCAAACTTACAATGAAAAACAAGAGCTAAAAAGATAAGTCAAAATTGTATGTCAGCCTCAGTATCCTAGCACGTTAGGGCTGGAATATTGCATACCTTGTCTTCTAGCCACTGCATACAGAGAGCACCAAGCTTATCATCAAAAAATCTTACACCTAACTGACTTGCTAGCAGAGGAATGTACTCAATTATGGCCAACCGGACCCGCCAATGTCTGTCCTCGGCAAGCTCAACAATAGCTGGTAGCAATGACTGGGATAACAGGTCAATTCCAATCACCTGCAGCAGCAGATTCGAGTCGCATTTAGTATGCAGAATAATGGATATATAATGTATTTTATGTTCCTAAATTTATTAGGTCAACTGACACATCAACCACAACAATGCTATAGAAATGCTTGCACACAAAAAGGACGGGAAAGTGACAACAAATAATGAAAGACTGCATAGTACCACTGCTAGACCAGAAACAAGCTTGAAGAAAGTGCATAATGCTGCATATAAAAAGCTATTTCTAAATATGCTTTCACTAGTTGTCCATGAGGGAGTTCAATATATCTTCACCTTCTACTAAAATATTTAAACAAGGGAACGAAAAGGACTAAATACATGACATTCCTATAAATATCTATCACAACTCTCGTCATCATCAGTAAGTTGATTCCAAATAATTTGGTCAGATTTGCAGATCCTTTTTCATTAAAATATAGCAGACACTATGTAAGCATTCAGCTTTAAATTTAGAATCAGACCTAATAACGATACTAGAAATCACCATGACATTAACCTTGAAGGGCATACCTATGTCCAAAACTCAAAATGAAGTAGTCTAATAAGTGCACCAAAATCCTAAATCATCTAAGCATCTAACATTGTGTTGCGTATGATTTCTACTTAAAAGTTTTGATCCAGAAACATAGTGCTACTTATTTCATATTTGTATATGATGATGGCGGATAAACTCACCACCATTATTGTATGTGTCCTGCATATCTTGTAGGCACTTTCTCGTGTGCTTCAACCAAAGTGGACAAAATAAAGATATGGTGCATAAAACGTAGTGATGGGGATGTTTAAAATATCAGGAAATGCGATTGCTTTGACATAGAAAAAGCAGCAGAACCACAATTCTATAGATGAGGACATACTTTTCCAGTAAAATTAGTGTAAGAAATAGGAACCAGAACTCAAACTGCGCAAAACTAAGGAACTAAAGGGTGAACTAGTTGAGATAAAATATAAATGATAAAGTAAAAAAAAGGGTTATAACCTTAATGACTATGAAACTTAAGGACAAACTACTCAAAGATGCAATGTAAACAAGTAAAAAAAGTTATAACTTAATAGTTGATAACTAAAGAATAAAATGACAACACCTTGCTTACCTGGTTCACTTGATCAAGTTTGCTGATAATATTTAATCTAACATCAGGAAATTCATCTTTTAGCAAAGAAAGGAATATAGGAAGCAGTTGTGCAATTGTTGCATCCTGTTTATTGGGAGAACAGAAAAAGAATGAGGCCGTGCATGAAGCAAATAAAAATCATAAAAATCATGAGCAAATGTTTAAATAATTCGCATAAGCATACAGAGACATCCAAGCCTTTCATTTTTATAAAAGCCTACTGTCAATGAGGATTGAAATCTTACTGGTTTTGCTGGTATATTGACAAATCAAACTACAAAACAAACTGCAAAAAATAAAACCTCATTCATAAGTTTAACTGAGTTTTTGATCCTTTCATTGGTAAATGTTGCTTCTTTGTGATCAGGTCACGGGATTGAGTCATGGAAACATCTTTATTAAAAATAAAAGGCTGCACACAATGCACTACCCCCTCCCTATCCTCACAAAGCCAGGAGTCTACCACAGGAATACCCTTTTTACTATTTTATCCTTTCATTGAAGAGCAGAGGGCAGAAGGCCTATATCTCCAACTCCATACCATGTATATTTGAATGATCCCCACATGTGTACTCACGGTTATGCATCCATCTCTAAGCACATGTGAATCAAGCACACTCACGCATATGAGGGACTCAAAAACATAAGGTGTATGGCTGTTGATTAAATGTGATATCACCAAAGAATTAACTAAGTGGTTTAATAGAACAAATGAGAATGACAGTAGTAGGATCCATAAAACATATAGTCATTCAGATAAGAAAGATGATGTTTGAGATGATGAATGAGCCTAGGCCGCACTAGGTCAGGTGCTAAAATGTAAAAAATAAAAGGAATAAGTATAGGCATGCTATCCTGCACCAGGGAAAGATAGGCTCAATCCTTGACCAAATATAGTTTGGGACAGCTACATTGCTTGAAACATTTACAGAAGCGTATTAACAGGACAAAATAAGTAAAAGAAATGATTGTATGATGTTTTTGATTTTTTAAAAAAGTAGCATTTGAAGAATGGTCACCTCATACCTTCCCCAATACAGGTGCCATTCCCATAATCACTGATGCTAAAGAAGAGCGAACATGCTGGGATGAATCTGATGACAATTCCTGTTTTTTACCGTCAAACAACATTAAACAATCAAGGAAAATCATAGAGATGCACATAGTGAACAGGATTGAAGCAGACTTACAAACTTAAAGGCTTCAAGTCATCCACACCTAAATGATACAATATGAAATGGATACCTTAACACAAGGAAGAATGTGCTGTATTGCTAGATCTGGGCCCAATATCTGGCAGAACTTTGTCACTTTTCCAGCAGCTGCTATGCGAACTTCAGCCTCATTATCACGGAGAAGCCTGACATAAGCTGGAACCAAATCCGATCTAGTATAAGACAAAGATTTATATCAGGATTTCAAAGTTGATATGCAACACAAAAAAATCTAGTCTAATGCAAACTAGCAAATTAAATTGAGGCAACCAAAAAATGGACAATGATTCCACATGAAATGGAAGATGATTCCACAATCACAACTAGATATATAAAATAATCAAGGGAATTGCTAGAATTTATATTAGCTTATAAAACGGGAGGGAAGTCCTTCAAGATGGAGTCTATTTTAAAAAGGCTCCCTCAGGAGCAAGTAAACATCTTTAGAATAAAGAAACCAGGAGATAACCAAAGCTAAAATCTAATACAAGAACAACAACAACAACCAAGCCTTTATCCCACTAGGTGGGATTGACTAGATGAATACTTTATTTTCAGGGCACTCTATCAAATAAGAGCTCCTCATTTAGCTTTAAGCATGAAAATTCATTCTTTATAGCAAAGCTAAAATCTAGTAGTTAGAGAAAAAAAAGGTTATCTCAATGAGATTTTGAATAAAAGATTCTACCATCATACAAAAGTAAAATATGAATTCTAAAGTACACAATATATACAATTTCATAATCGTGAGTAGAACTATATATGCATATATATATACATATATATGTATATCTTGAGAAATTTCCACAGCAAACCTAGTAGTTTCTGGACCAGCAGCTTCACAAAATTCATACAACTGATTGGCAACTGTATAGCGGACACGCCAGGATTTATCCTATAATGTACACATAATAGTACAAAAGATAAAATGGGAAACGTTTATATAATAGATGATTGTAGAGAAGCTCTAAATAGCAAAACAATATTGCTCTGGTTATCATAAAGCAACATTGCTTCAATAGAAAAACTTGATAGACAAACCTGCGAAAAGTTAATGATCACTGGCAGAACGTCAGAAACACAGTCCTGAGGTTCCAAAAGTTTTCCAAAAGCTGCACAACCCTCAGCAGCCAACAGACGAACAGAATCTTGCTCTGAAGGAGAAATTTCAAGAGTACATTCTTAGAAACATGCAGTATTTGAGAACCTAAAAATAGCTAAAAGAATAAAACATATCCAGTGGGAGTGATGGATGAAAGAAAGATAGCATACATCCTTATGCTTCCCCTATGGCCTGCTAATTCTCTCGATAGACATAAATTTATGTAGTCAAAAATATTGAGAAATGAGCAGAAATACACAAACCAAGTCTCAAATACTGTCAAGTAACACAATAGCATACATCCTTGTCTGAGGCAAAAAGCATTTATTATTTTTACTAAAAGTTACACAAATAAGACAATGTGTTATGATCATATGCGTCATCTATTACTTCACATACAGTTAATTCAGTTCTCCTTTTTTAAAGCAGGAAATACCTTTTCTTTAATAAGTTGTGAAAATATGTATCATTTAAAATCCAACTACTGTTGCATTGTATAGAAGATTTGTAAAGAACAAACTAATTTGTTATCTAAATAACTGAAATAAAATACCGTCTTGCGTGAGATCCTCAAACATACACAGGATGTCTGTCTTTAAGTGGCTTTGTTCAACGGTCATAGCAAACTTTCCCAAATTGGA
The DNA here is from genome assembly GCA_019297695.1 of Apostasia ramifera. Taxonomy (NCBI): domain Eukaryota; kingdom Viridiplantae; phylum Streptophyta; class Magnoliopsida; order Asparagales; family Orchidaceae; genus Apostasia; species Apostasia ramifera. Next base: position 351,038 of record JAEMOT010000003.1, on the reverse strand, counting down.
TGCTACAGATCTTCTAACGATAGGCATGTCATCTTCACATAGCAGGGCATATGTTGATCTCAGTTCGGCTTTCAACATGTCCGGGGAACTTGGATAAGCAATATGGAACAACCCACAAGAGGAAACTCGAGCTGTAAACCACTCGCCAGCTGCTAATCTCTGCCAATAGCAACATGCCCAGGCAAGCAAAAGAAATTTTTCAGAATAGGAAAGTTCTAATTAGTTCTTATAGCAGGAAAACTATAAAACTAACGTAATGTACAGGCAAAATCAACATATGTTAGAACAACTATATTATCGATTACTATAGACAACATAATGCCGCCTAGACGAGATAAGAATGTCAAAAAGATAAATAATTCAGCTGCACAGATCAGCAAACTATTATATCTAATTGTATCTCGCATGCCTCTAGTAGTTATCTGGTACCTCACACGTGAAGCTTCTATCAAATAAAGAAAGAAGGTAAGAAACCACAATTTGCTTAGTTTTCCCAATCCCGAGAAATATAGCCACAATCTCAACAATAAAACTTTCAAAAAACTAACGAAAAAAAGTGAATTGAAAGAAATTATGGGAAAATAAATGATCCATTACAAAAATATCAACAATAGGAAGTCAAATTGACTCACCTTCACTAAAGGAACAAACCAGTCCACTACATCACTTTCCTTCATCTGTGATCCTATTCGACACAATGACTCAACAGCCTTATCCCGGACACATGTTTCTTCTACTGTACATAATGTTTCTAGAGGAGGAAGCAAAACATGAGCATATTCCACCCCTCCAATATATGGAATGAATACGCCCAACTCCTCTGCCATTGCAAGAAGTACCTCATCATCATCGTCATTGTTTTCACTAAGGAAAGGAATCAACTCTTTCCTAGTTCTTTCTTCACCAAGTTCTCTTGCAATTGTTGAAAGCCTACGGATAGAGTTCAACCGTAGCCGAATATCTTCATTTTTGATTTCATCGATAAGAATAGCAATTGGATAGAGTGGCTCATCAATCATGGCCATTAGACTTCACGACTGCAATCAAAACTGCATAATAAGAGCGAGAACATCACAATATGTTCTAACTAATTTCACTCACAACTGCCACCTCTTTGCGAACAAGAAATGTAAACAAGAAGACAAAAATAACACCAACAAAGACGATGATGATGTGTCAGAATATGAATCAGTAACATATCTCAGAAATGACAATTATGCCCACTTGCAATCACAAAAAGGCATTTCATTAATTAGAATAGAAAGGAAAAGAGAAATTCATGCCCTAGAACCCAACTAGTTTGGACTAATGTTTCCTAGTTCTCGTTGTATAAATGGAAATTACTGTAACAATAAACCTACATTTATAAAATACATCAAAACACGTATCAGTCTCATAGCGATTTATAAATATATTACAGATGTCGAACAATCCTAGTTACTTCGGGCTTGTTTGGTTGGAGGATAGATTTGGGTAAAGAAAGAGAAAATATTTTATTTTATAAAGTTGATTGGAAAGAAATTTATTTTAATATTGGGAGATGTGTTGGATGTGAAATAAAGTTGATTTTAAGGTTGGAATTTGTGTTGGATGTGAAATAAAATTATTAAAATTTATAATAAAATTAAAATATTATTATTTTATTAATTGGCCCATTTTTAGGGCTTTGCCAAACAAGCCCTTCGTATAGCAGTCAATGGCATCTTTACAATCAGTCTAACATCTCATCATTCTTCATGAAGAATTACAAATTTACAATGTTTAGGGCTAAACTATATGCCTTTAGATACAAAATACCTTAAACATTGTGAGTGCAGTTACAAACTAACAAACTCATACATATAAACATTGGCATACAGCTCCACAAAAATTATATTATCTTTAAAGTTATGGAAAATGCCACAGTAAGGAAGAAGACACTAGACATGGGCTAAAACTGTACTAATGCTTGGAAAATTGAGAAACTTTCACCAAAGAAAATAGCAGCACTACCTCGTAATGCAAGGACAAAAAAGAAGAAAGAAAGTCATAGCCTAGCCTATTCGAACGAACCATAATGAGATGTCCCCATGTATTTTGCTTCAACCAAAATCAATTTCAAACCAAAAAAGAAAAGAATCTCAAACAAAACCAATGAGAGCTACTCCACTGCATCATAACAAAGTACAGCATCCAAAAACCAAACATCCATTTTAACCCATATCTAAAATAACTTTGTATCATGTAGAATGAAAGGTAATAGGCTAACATGGCACAGGCCTATCAACAAAGAAATAGGATAGAAAATCATGAATCAGCCAACATATTCATCTATAGCATCTATCATCCAGTACCCCTAAGCAAAATCCATGCAGAAAAATATCTTGCGTAACATAATCGGAAATCAAAGTAAACATCTCATGCTCATCAAAGGGCGAATGTTTTAGTCTTCAAATCCTAATATTTTTCGCAGAACACGAAAGGATTACATATTTCACGCACCAGTAAAGCAATAGTCGGATCTAGATCTTTCCTTAGAACTATCTATTTCTACATCATACAATAAAAGAAAAACTAACGATCTAGAGGTATCTCGGTTCAATTTACATATACGAAAAAAGCCACCACATGAAAACTTAAAAAGATCCAAATCACAATCTTGCCAACAAAACCTGATAGAGTAGGATGTTTCGAATCACCCCCACAGATGCATTTACCAATTCCACCGCCAAACCTTTAAAAGAACCCTAAATCGCGACAGATTCGGAAAGAAGAGGAAGGGAGAAATAGGAGAACAAAGGCCCGTTGGATCTCGTCCAAATGAAGAATATTGTGACCACGACGACGAAGAAGGTTAGATGGAGAAGTGCTTACCCGGCTGTGGAATTGGCCCGAGCTTCGGGGGAGAGAGACAAAGAGGGAGGGCCGAAAGGAGACAACACTGAATCTGGGAAAAAAGCATATTTATTTAGTCGAAAATTAGAATAAGGAATTAGAGGATTGTAAATGGGCTGGGCCCAAAATTGCTTACGGCCCATGCTTGTGTTTGTTTGGCATCGTTAAAATTAATTATTTTCATCTAAAAACATTATTAAGAAGGCATTTAATTGATGTTATTTTGACATTATATAATATTACTTAAATATCATAATATTTTAATATTATCTTTTGATTCATAATTTTATAATTTTTTAAAAAATTATTTAAAAATATCATCAAACTAAATAATTATTTTCTCTAAATAATATGGCATAATATCAAGCTAATATTAAGGAGACATTTAGTTCAATATTATCGTGGTGTTATATTATATTATTTATAAAAAATAATTATTTAGTTTAGTAATATTTATAAATAATTTTTTATTAAATTATAAAATTATTACTCAAAAGATGACATCTAGATATCATGATATTTATATAACATAATATCAAGATAACAATAAACTAAATACCCCTTAAGCCAAATGCCTCCTAAAATTAATTATGTTAATGTTATCTAATTTATCACATAATACCTAAATTCTAATATTAAAATTTAATTATATTTCATATCATAAATATATTTAAAATAAAAAATTAAATTTATTTCACATAATACATATATATACCAAAATAATAACTAACTTCTATCTCATCACCAACACATTCTAGCATAATATTTAAATTTATTTTACATCATACATAATTTTCTATAAAAACTATTTATCTAAATTTAAATTTAATTTTATTAAAATTAGCCTTTATAAATAAATACACATAATTTGTTAGAAAAAAAATACAAGTAGATTCAAATTGGCCTAAAAACTTAAGCTAATAAATAAGATCCACTACTCATATATTATACAAGATAATTACTTATGTATATTCGAGAAAATCTCTCTCATTATATGTGAATCATTCTATATTCACTTAAAGTATAGTGGGATCATCTAATTTTAGATTTCATCTGTTTATCGTCAATTTTAAAGAATGCACAGGAGCATTTGCATAAATTGCTTGATCTAAGTCAAAATATCGATGCTAATGCCACTTGCTTAAGAATAAATATGACAGTTGAATCCAATATACAAAGTGAATATAAACAATTTAAAAAAATTCTTAAGTCAGTAAGTAAGAAATATTATTTGTACGTTAATACTATAATTTGTTATTGAACGATCAATGCGGAGATAATTACTAAACACTCAGCCAAGATAAATAAAAAAAATTCAGCCCACCTTGATGAATATTTTTAGGGGGCATTTGGTTCAGTGTTATCTTGACGTTATGTTATGTTATCTAAAGAAAGTAATTGTTTGGTTTAATGACATCTACAAATAATCTTCTGTTAAATTATAAAATTATTAGTCAAAAGATGACATCTAAATGTCATGACATCTAGATTACATAACATAACACCAAGATAACAATGAACCAAACACCCCCCTTAAATACATCTTCTTCATATCGAAGTTTTGTTTGTAATTTCTTTTTATACTCAGAAAATGTTTAATAATAAAATCATACAAATTGTGAACCATAATTCATTTTAAATTTAATTTAAAATTAAGAGTATATTTGTTTGTAAAATTTAATTTTAATTCAATGAAAATTGAATTTAAATAAAAATATTTTTACTAAATTTTATAAATAATATGAAATAAAATTAATTATTATATTAAAATATATGAGAGATGTAATATAAATTAGTTATTATTTTGATATGCGTATAAAATATAAAATAAAATTAATTTTATAATTTTGAATTATATATATATATATAATATGAAATATAGTTAATATTTAATATTAAATTTTATCTGTGATGTGATATACTTGTTTAAATTTAAACTAAGTTAATTTTAACCTGCTAAACAAATAAGTTTTAAAATTTAAGAATTTTTTATGGCACATAATATATTGTGAAAATTATTGTTGAAATAAATTTAATTTTGAAGATGGTTCATTTATTAGTTGCAAATACTTTGTGACTTTTGATTCATCAATTTATGTCCAATAAAAACATCTTATTGTACAATTAGGAATTGGAAAAAAATGAATGAGTCTGATCAACACACCACATTAGATGTTCAACATATTATATGCGTGCAAAACGTCCACATGTGAAGCCCAATGAGAACGCAAAGCAAGAAATAACTCATTAACTACTGTTGAACCACTATTCTAATTCCTAAGCTATTTAAATGCTTTGCATAAAAATTTCTTCCTTTGTGTATAAATTTTTTATATATCTATGTAGCAAAAGTACTCTTTATGTTATTAAAAAATATTAAATTTCATAAAAATATCTGCAACAAGCTCATATGAATTATATAAAACAAAAATAATACGCTTGATCATCCACACATCGATTATAAGAAATATTTCTCGCTTATGAGAAATATAAATTTTCATAAAAAAATACCTATAAGCACATATCTTTCTATTTCCATTTTCTCGTTGGTTCCCATGTGCAAATGTATTAAGTACATATTGATTATTAAACACCCAATGTGACGCACTACCCAATTTTAATAATTTTCTCTAGAAAAGGTTTTTTCATTACAAGATCTTAGAAAAAAAACATTCATATTGACCACTCAATTCACTAAATTCTTTTCTATTAAAAATAAAATAAAACTTTTTTTTCTATAGTTAAATTTTAATATGTTTAATTTCTATTTAATTATTTTGTTAATTTTAATGTATTATCAACCACTTATAATGTGACAACTGTCACCTTCTCATTTATTCAACAAGTCAATGTTACAGTTGATCAAATGAGTCACTTGTTCAAAAGCACAAGAAGGCTCGAGAAATCACCTGCCATGTCCTCATCATCTACCATAAATTCTAACTTCAACACTTGCATTCTAAATTCTCAAAGCGACAGCAAGAAGATTGACTTCGATGAATTCGTCACATGTATTTTAATCAACATTGGTTCATGTCAACTTTCTCTGAGTAATTTCATCTATTTTGTCATTATAACTAATCTCATATTGAGCCTTATATGTGTGCATTAAATTAGTGTTAGTAATCTATTCAGTCTTTTTCTTTTTTCCCTTTATTTTTAATGTCTATAACAGATTTTCAAAAGGAATACATCTTAGAATTATAAATAAGACTTTGATGTCGTCTAATTTATCTCTTTATTATGCCTTTGCTTATAAATCTTGTTGAACTTGATAGAGCTTTCTTATAGTTGACTTCAAGTGTTGTTCAATTTTTATAGGATTTCTGTATAATATCTCAGTTTTATAATTGTTTAGGGTCTATCACAAGTAATGAATATTTGAATATTAAATTCTTAATATTTTTCTTTCTTGCTAATATTACCAAGTTTACATAATTGTGTTTTTGGTCACTCATTGACTTTTTTTATCTATAATTTAAAACCTTTAAAGTTTTTTTAAATAAGAAATATAGTAATATAGTTTTGTCTCAAATCGATTGTCAGCTACATGAATTTTATTATTTTCATTCAATTATACATTAAAAAACAATTAAGTGAATCAAAATAATATTTAATATTTAGGCATTCTCTTTTCTCTTTTTATAGTTCAACTAATTAATAAATGAAAGTTATGTCTGCACTGAGTGGAGCTTATAGTTGATGTGGCTCCCCCATATTAATTGATTGAACATTTGATAGATCGTATCCAAAAATTATTCTTTTACAATATAGCTCTAAAGCTCTATTTGATAATTATCTAAAATTCATGATTAATTTTAATCATAATTAAAATCCTAATTTTATATAAAAAAATATTAAAATTTATTTTATATCTTATCCTACATAAATTTTCATATTAAATAATTATTTTATTTCATATTTAACACATTTTTTAATAAATTAATCAAATTTATTTCACATTTAATATAATTTTTAACTTAATTAATTTAATTTATTTTATATTATATATATATATATATCTATTTACAAATGATTAAAAAAAATTAACCAAATAATTTTTTTCTTTTTCTTTTATTTTTTTATCGATCTTTATACCAAACAGGTCATTAGAGTTGTTACCGATCCGATTTCGACCCGAGCTAATACTGACTCGATTAGGTTCGACTTCGAGCCGATTTCGATTTATTTTCGAGCCGGCTCAAAAATGAATCAAATCTCAAATTTTTTTTAAGCCGATCTCTAGCCGGATAAGCTCGACTCGAGATAGGCTCAGTTTATAATATATATATATATAATATAACATATATATATTATATACATATATTATATATACGTATTATAATATAAAATATATTTTAATTCGAGTCGATTTTGAGCTGAATCGAGCTGAGGCTACCCGGCTCAAAATTGGCTCAAAATTACTACCGAATTATACTTTTGATTCGTTAGTCGACTCATTTAGATTTACTTGATTTCAATTCGATCTGAGATTCAATTTTCGAACACCCTTACAGGCCATTCTCATTTGTGCGAAGCCTCGCCCTAGGTCAAAATAATTTAAAAATATCAAAATAATCTCGATCGGACAAACCTTTTGTCACTCTCCCTCACTCTCTCGCTCTGTCGACCGTCGCTCTCTTGCCGACTGCCACACCTAGCCGACGGCCGACGATCGCCGGCGAGGTCGTCTTTACCGGCTGTCCTTCTTGCCACCGGTAGATCTAGATTTTTCTAGTGAGTTTCATTTTACTTCGTTTTTCTCCAGATCTTCCTCCCTTCGCGAATCGATTGTCCGCGGCCATGATCTCGCGTGCAGCGTATCGGCCTCCGCGGCATTAGTTTCTGTTTCATCCGCATTGAAGACCCGCCCTGGCGTATCCCGCTGCGACGGATCGGATTTGGCCTTCTGCCTTCGGGAAGGGCAGTTTCTGAATTTAGGGTTTCTCGACGAGTTCGCGGGCTTAGGCTTAGGCTCGCGCACCGGTTCTTCCTCCAGTTTACGAAGCCTCTCGTCCTCTTCTTCTTCTTCTTCATCTTCTTCTTCGCCTCCTCCTCTTGTGAACAGCTGCAGCCACCTCCTCTTCTTCTCCCTCCTGTTATTCTTCTTCGTTTTCTCCTCCTCCTCCTCCTCCTCCTTCTTTTCTGATCTTCTTCTCCTTCTTGATCTTCCTCTTGATCATCTTCCATCTTGTAAGAGGACTTTATAAGTTGCCCGCAGATCCACGCTGTTCTCTCCATTTGAAATTTTTTAGTATGTGCACGAGTTATTTCACTTCATCATGAATGTGAAAAGTTTTGATCAAAATTTTGATTTTATGATAAATAAGATGTGTTTATTGTGCTGTTGACGTTTTATTGTAGAATTATGCTATTTTAACATAGTTGCCTTCAAAATTTTTAAGGTTTCTAAATATATTAGAAGTTTCACAGTTGAATATCACTTAGGTTGTATCACCTGTAGGGATAATGTCTGATTGCTTTTACAACAGACATATGAGAAAAGATCAATTAATTAAGCATGTGGAGGAAGATGTTGTAAGAAATTGGTACTGTGGTGCTTTTTATCTAATTTGCTTGTGTTCACTTTATATCACGACAAGCATGATGTTGGTGATACTACTGGTAATGAATATGAATGGAGTTCAGATGGAGTAAAAAGATTTGCTTCTTGCTTCCCTTTGCATGAAAGTAGTTCTATTTACTTCTCTAGGCTTATAATAATTGTATTTTAAGTTACATTAAAAATATATATGTTTTTTCAATTATCAAAAAAATATTTTTTTAAATAAATAAAGAAGTTATTAAGTACTATTCCCCCTTGTAAGTTTATTCAAAAATATTATCAAAAAAAATTTTATTCAAAAATAAACTTGGCTCTTTGTATCCTGCTTGCTTCTTGCCTCAGGTATAATAGTGACTGTAAGCGTGCCTGCAACTGCCAAGTGTCAACAGTGATCCCGCGGCTCTATATAGGAGTTCTCCGGAAGCACCGGTGTTCGTTAGAGAAGCCTGGTGACTGTTTCCTTCAATTGTCTCTAGTGCGGTGTTCTGCAGTCTGCTCTAACTTCCATCGTCCCTCCCCACACGTCTCCAGCCATGCATGCACCAGTCCTCGTCCTTAGTAAGTCCCTTGAAGCTGTTGTTTTTCTTTCCTAAAAGATCCTTATCCATCCCTCATCAAATTTGCTTGCTGTTGAACCAATATGGGAGTTACAATTCTAGAAGCCTTAGCATTTGCGTGCTTTCGATCAAAATCATTATTTATTCTTTTTTTTGGGTTCAGTAGCTTGAAAGCGAAACGCTGCCAATCGGAATCACATGCCTCATCTTTTTTCCCCTCACATTTAGCAATGTGTGTTACATTCATGCATTGTTTGCTCAAAATCTGTTTATTTGTGTGTGTGTTTATCTCCGTGCATGATTAAGATGGCATTACATATTGAGAGGTCCGTCCTATATAATGGAGAGGTGGATTTTTAGCTGTGAGTTATCATGTGTACTTCGTTCGCTTCCTATGAAGGATTTACCTAATTAAGTGAATTGTTATCGACATATGTAATATACAATTCAAAAACTTGGAAAAAATATACTTGCTCTTGTTGATGTAAATATTTATGTTGGAAAGATCACTCTTTTGGATCTTCATCGTTATGTTCTTTTGTTAATATTTTGTGTCCGCCTTATTGTCCTTTTTGTGGATTAGAAGCCTCAAATTCCTGATGAGCTTCATTCTTTAAAGCTCAATCATGGACTCAATTTAAACATCATCTTTTTTTTAAAATGTGACATTTGCCTTGTATTAATTGGAAGGAAGTACAAAAGTAGATCAATTTAAATCTCCTCGGAGGAGATTATAAAAATCTATGAGAAAGGGTATTCCCCTCACCCAAACAAAATCTCCATTTATAGCTATATGCGCTAAATGAACATCCAGAGTGTTGCATGTTCTTGGTGTTTGCGTACATTTTCAATTAAAGAACAAACTTAGACATCATCATTTGTTTCATGGGAGATAAAGCCATGGGCTTTGGAGATCTAGTATTCTGCTTGTTTTTCATTTGCTTCATTTAGTTGGCATACATGTTCCATGGCTGTTGCTTTACCACTAGAGATGCACTCCAATGCTAGTTTAGCTGCATATCTTTTATTCAGCAGCTGGAATTGATTAATATTGATTTCTTGTTTTCTATTGAAAGTATTTTATGCCTTTTAATTTAATTCATTTTTCTTGTTTCATATGTAGGTCTTCAAAGTTATTTTTAAAAAGGGAATGCATGTTTTCATTTTATTATTTAGATATCTGTCCCATATATTTATTCCATTTGACATATCAGAGAGCTTTTGTCTTTATCTCATTGTGTGGAATTAGGAGCCTTGGTTGGAAGATACTATTTGGTTACCTTCTTAGTATTATTAAAATAACTTGATCATAAACTTCTCATCATTTGTCCAAAGCTTGTACGTGTTATTTTCTTTTACTAGAAAACTTGAAAGGGATCAAGTTAACATAGGCATACCTAAAATGAATTGTTCATTGTACTATTGGTCAAAATTTTGTGCTTTTACTTCCCTTTCCCCATTTTGATACCTGAGCTTTCCTTTTTTGAACTGCAAGAATCTATCAGTTGTAATTAGACATTTACTTATGTATTTGGAACTATGTTGAGCAGAAGATTCTCTAAAACGGGAGCAAGGAAATAAGGTTCAACATGCAAACATACAAGCTTCAAAGGCAAGTTTCATCATATTATCATCTTACAATTCCCTGTTTAAGAGTTTTACATTGGCTTGTCTATTACTTGTAGGTTAATGAGTTATTCTTCATTCATTGACTTCTTCACATTATGAATTTGGATGCACAATGCTAATATAGGCATATGTGAATTGTACTTGAATATATATGTTTATAATTTACCTGACATTTATCTATAGTGCTTGAGACTTATCTCGTTCTGTGTTTAATAGGTCATCAATCCTTGTTAGATTATCCTATTGATTCTTTTATCCTATTGCATTCAGGCAGTAGCTGATATAATTCGTACTACCTTGGGACCTCGGTCTATGTTGAAGATGCTACTTGATGCTAGTGGAGGTGAAGTTTAGATAAGAGTTTTGTATTGATGATGTCTTTATTTTTCATTTTATTTGAATTGTCGTGACAAGCTATTGATCAACTTTCTTTTCATTACCTATTATGCATGCTACATTTAGAATTTCGTCCTTTTATGCTTATTTGAGCTGTTTATATTGATTTTTTGCATTGTTACTGCTATTCTTATAGTTGTTGTACTGTTGTTGTTTTCTACTTTTGGTAATTTCATTATGAAGTACTGAAATCTACAAGTGAATAGGATCAACACCATTTGACTCATAATTAACTAATCTATACGCCAATATACAGTTATAGTAACGATAGAACGAGACAAAGCTACGCCAGACGTGGAATGGCGAAGGGGGCCTACTATACGTACATTGGATTAGTCAACAGTAAAAGACATTTTCGATAAAGATGGAACTGTTTCACAATTTGATATACCGAGGAAGTGGAAGTAGGCAAGAACTAATTTCGGTAGTCTTCTTTCATTTCCTAATTTGCTTGTGGCAAGTCCTTGCATTAGTATGAGTTTGTTGGTCATGTAAGGGTGATCCATCTTGATGATGAATTTGATGACAATGAGAAATAAAAATTAATTGTTCGGTGTCTGCTCGTTCTCCCCTCTTCGATTTCCAATGAATTATATACTCTGATCCCAAAATGAGGTTGAAGTATGCAAAAGAGACTAAAGATTTAAGTTATATTTACCTCAAATAAATGAATAATTTTCAATGTTAATTATGAGATATATTAGATGATTTTAAATTTCGTAAATTAAACTAATTTTCAATTTAAATGTAGATAGGATCAATTGTAAATACAAATTTACTGAATTAGACTTGGGTGTCAATTCAAATTTTAGTAAATCAAATAAAGGATTTTAGATATTTTTTTTATAACATTTCAGATATAGAATTGTGGCTTTCAATATTAATAACTAGTGGCAATTTTCTTTCAATCTAATGTGGGATCTCTCAATTAAGGCAATCTAGCAGTTCAAATAATTTGATAAAAACTCTCTTCTGTTTGATGGCTGCAAAAGAGGTTTCTATAAGAACAACCTTTGCTTGAGAACTTCCATGCAAAGGAATTAGTATGAAAAATTGGAGCATAACAAAGGGATGTTAGAATTTAAGGGAACATTTCGAGTGGTGTATTTTTGTAGACTAAATGAAGGGGGGGGGGGTTTCAATTTTTTGTTTGGATAGATTATTCTTTTGACATATATATGTGCAGTGTGTCTTTTTGTGTGCTTGAACATGCATATGGATACGAATATGGTCATTTGTTTGCTTTGTGCTTGATACAGGGCGGAGGTGCTTAGGGGGTGGAGTCCACATGATGTAGGCCTAAGCACAATGTTGACTAAATGCAAGGAATGCATATGGAGTGCTAAGTGAAGAGCTACACAGCTAAGTTAGAATGAATCTATCAAGTGTTATACAAGGCAAAATTCCAGCAAGAGAACATAGGATGTGGAGAGAGTCGAACAAGTCAATTAGGCAATCACTTATGGTGCAAGCAAAAATTTGGGCTAGTTAATGACTCAACATTCCAAGAAAATTAATTGGAGGCTTAATACTAGATCAAACCCCAAACCAGAACTGATCAAATTTGCTGACATTGGCTTTTATCCATACACAATTTCATACATATGGTTAGAAGAGGAAATTTATGAAAGGGAAAATTTGCATGCTGAGTAATTGTCAAATTAGGTTAATACGGTAGAGAGGTGAGGGAGGAGAAGAGAATATAGTGGAGGAGACTGTAGGAAGAAGGATACTAAGGGGGGTTAAACCAATCGATATGATTACATTCCAAGTCATTTGTTAAAATCTAAGTTGGCACAATCTAATTAAAAATAACTGGTGGCTACAAAAACTAGAAAGGAACTTTTTGCTTTGCTAACTTTCATTTCAACTAATAGGTTAAAATCTATTTAAGGACCATGAATTAAAGATGAAATATTGATTTGTAGGATCAAAACCATGCTTTTTTTTGGCTAGATACTTTTGAATGTTGGAGGAACACAATCAATATATGATTCCATTGACAATATGTGAAATGTGTTTTAGTGTGTCTGTGAATCATGCTGAATCTGTTTGAAACTACAACCTCAACGCGACTAGCTACTCATCGAAGTCCCTCGCCATTATGGTCTAAGTCCAATTGATAGTTGTCATGATCTGTTTGCTTAATGTAGATAAAGCTCATATGTTTGCAGGATAGTCTATGCTTCCATTCTCATCCTCTGTTTCGGACAACTTCGTTTACAACAGTATTTTGCAATAGCAACTATAGCAGAATTTTTTCTTTTTAAATAGCATTGAAACTGTATTATAGCTGTGTATGAGGAAACTTATTTTATGAATCAGTATTTTATGAAAATAACTTTGTTATACAGCACAGTTGTGGTAGGGAAGCTTCCCTTAAATAGGGTCTTGTGGATAGTTAATGTGGTTGAGGGTTCTATTCAATGGACCAGCAACAACGTCAACATTAACAATAAGAAGACATAATCCTAAACTAGTTTGTTTTAGCTATATGAATGATCTCTTTGTAAGCACATGGGAGTCAAAGTTATGCATAATGATCACATTCCAAGTCATTTGTAGTCCTACACTGCCTCTCTTTTCTATGGTGGCTTGGACCCTCCAATGTTTATGAAGTGTATAGATCATTCTTCGTTTTGACCCTCCAATGTTTATGAAGTGTAAGATAACAAAAAAGACATCACCAATCGCTTGTATAGATCATTCTTTGTTTTGAAGTCTGTCTTTCATTCATCTTCAGGACAAATTCGAACTTAATGATAACCACTCTTAAGATCAACTTTCGAGAAGATAGTAGCTCCAGCCATCATATCAAGCATATCATTAAGGCGGAAAATGGGATAGTGGTACTCAACCGTGATTTTGCTTATGGCATGACTATCCATGCACATCCTCCATGATCCGTCTTTCTTTAGCATCAAAAGTGCTGGAACAGTGCAAGGGCTAAGGCTCTCTCAGATGAATTCATTCTGGAGCAAGTCATCTATTTACCTTTTTAGTTCCATGTGTTCAGTGGGATTCAAGCGATAGTGTAAAAGATTCGGTTGCATTGCTCCAGGCATGAGATTAATCGCGTGCTGTATATCACGCATCGAGGGCAAGTGATCAAGAAGATTATTCGGGAACACGTTACCAAATTCCTTATGTATATGAGCTGCTTTGTGTGGGGGGGGGGGGTTCAACTGAATCACCTTCCTTTAATTTCTTAACAATGGCCCAAATTAAGGAATTGTCATCCACTTCCTTTTTGAACTCTCGAGCACTGATGAAGTGAGGGTTTTTCTTTTTTGAAGCCTCTTTCTTGCTTGAAATTTCTTTCTTGTCAATATCCTTAGGAGGAGAAAGACTTATCACGATCTTGTCACTTTTATAGGTGAATATGTACAAATTGGATTGTACTCGAAGAGTAATGTCCAAATTATATTACTAAGGCCTACTCAAGATGATGCTATCAACCTCCATTAGTAAAACATCGCACCAAACTTTGTCTTGATACGAATTGAATTGAATTAAATCGGGACATGGCATTATTGTGTAACCTCTAAGGAAAAAGCATTAATCCAGAATACATATGGATTGGGTGACTCACAGGAGTTAGGCCAACCTTAAATACAGTAGTTGTGGCAATTACATTCACACAATTTTCGCTATCAATAATAATCTTATACACTTTTTCGTTAATTTTTATGGAAGTGTGAAAAATGAAAGTTCTTCATCAATCACCACTCTCCTTGGGTTGGATCAGAGTCTCATCAGCAAGTGTCTCATCAGCCACATAAGTGGATGGGTCATCCTCTTAGGCTGGATAATCATCCTGCTCTATGATCATGATTTTCGTAGGACATTCAAATGGCATGTGACCGATTCCCTCACACTTGAAATAATGTTTGGAATGACTACTATTACTACGAGAGGTTTCCCTAACAATAATGTTGCCATTATCATTAACAGGGGGGCGACTGACGGCTGGTGACTGGTGAACCATTAGCTGGCTTTGTTCATTTATGAAGTACGGTCGACCTTTGATATCTTTTAAGATTTTAGGCAACTTGATAAGTTTGCTCAATGGTTGGGATTTGTCTCACAATAATTTTGCGTTATATGTCGTCCCGAAGTCCAGATCGGAATCTAGAAAATGTGACTTCTAGATCCTCGTGAACACTGCATAACATAAGAAATTCATCGAATTTCACAATGTATTCAGTGACAGTCCTATTGCCCTAAGTTAACCTTTACCATTGATCTAATAGGGGATTGTGGTATGAGACAAGGACATACTTCTCTCTAAGTCTCACTTTAAGCTCATTCCATGATCCAATAGGTTCTTTTTTTATTGTGTTACACGATTCACTTAATATTATTTTTGTAGAGATTGGCTTGCAGCGAGCTTCATCTTTATAAGTCTAACCTTTCGATTTTTCGACATGTACCATTCATAATAATGGTCCATGTCAGTTTTCCAGTCTAAATAAACTTTTGGGTCCAGCCGACTCTCAAAGGTTGTGCCATGACAGTTGTTATCGTCTGGCTCATATGTCTTTTGGGCTTGATAACCCATAGAGTTATGCTCAGTTCTTTTAGGTCCGTAATTTTGCATAAGTTGATCGATTTCACTTTTCTAATTATTTTTGTCTTAAAGTCGATTTATTCTACTATCCATATAGTCAAACCTAGTCGTAATCTCATTTACCTTTTTTTAAAGTTCGGGATCCATGTTACCAATTTGGAGCCGGAAATAGAATATTCGGAGCTAGAACGGATATGCATGCAATAAAATAAATAAATGTGTATTAATTAATGCAGATGTGAATGTACCTTAATTTGACCTAAAACTTTGGTATGCTTTGATACCAAATTTGATGCAGGACTAATGAATGCTAATACAAGTTCAAAGATCAGCAATTTTGTATAACAAATTAATCACAAATTAATACATAAATTTAGAATTAAATTTTGGGATGAATAAGAAAATAAATTAAAGTCATAAAACTAATTCTTTCAAATTTTTAAATAAATTTAATTGAAGTTAATTGAAATTTTTTTAACTCAGATTATGGTTCAATCTGATTCTCAACAAATTAGAAATATGGTAACAAGGTTATAGATTCTCACAATTTTTAACCAACAGTAATTAAATTATAATTAGCAATGACAAGTCACATAGGTGGAACAAATTCGAAAAAATCTCAATGTAACAGGAAAATTCAGGGTATTTGATTTAACCAGATTAGAGGTTTATTGAAATTCATACCTAAGCCAAGAAAATCAGAAATTGTTATGCAATTTCTCCAAATTAGGGCTGAAACAGGCAATCGATCGCTTGGATGGCGTGGGCTCACGCGGAATGACTAGTCGACGCAAGTTGCGAATCAGTGACGATACGAGGCGCAATCGGCTCGATGCTGCATCATGCGGGTAGTGCGACGTGTGGCTTGGGTCGGTGATGCAGGTAGGAGCGAGTGCTGTTGAGTGGCGGCATAAGGTGCGACCGGTATGAGCGATGCTTTGCGCGGCTTAGGTACATGTCAATTGTTCGAGTCGTCGCGATTAGTTAGAGTTGCTCGATGTCGCAGAGTCAGCAAGGCAGAGAGGACTCAAGCGTGAGATGCGAGACAATTGACTAATTCCGAACAGAGCTTGCAGATTTAGTGACGGAGAAATACGGTTCCAGGGAGCAATCGCAATTGAATGGAGCGGATGTTGATAGGGAATCGTAGGGGAGTGGAGGGAATCGATCCAGTGGAGATGAGCTTGTGCAAAGAGATGGAATCTAGGGATTCTCACTCAAGGCCCAAGCCATTCCTATCCGGGATATTAATTCATTCTAAAATCAAATAATCCCAAGAGAGGAGATGAATAAAGTTGCATTAAGAAAATAAAAATAACAGGGAGGCATTTATATAAACCTCCATACAAACTGAATAAAGAAAAATATATAATGCAATAATTGTTTCACACAAATGAGAAAATATTAGACATCATGCCTAAAATAATAATCACAAAAATAGAAACAACTAATACAGAATAAGTGCAAGAAATAAAATTATCTCAAAATGGAATCTCTCATCAATTAGAATAAATGGGAAGATTTTCAATCCACCAAGTCAGCAATCCACAGCATCCATCTTTCCAAAATTGTCCGGAACATCAGTTGATCCAGATCGAAGCAATATAGCTAGATCTCGGCCATCAGCGATAAACCCTGTCAAGAATGAACTGACGATCGATCGTGGTGTCCCTACTAGCTTGGCTGACTAATATGATGGACCTCTTCCAATTGTTTCTCTTGTGTTTAGGTATGACTCAGATATACTAGTGTTCTGTTTTCCCTGGTTCCTTGGATTTTAGTAATATTTATCTGCAACTAGTTCCCCTGGTTTGAACTCTAATTTTCATGCTTTGACAACAGCATTGTACTTGTAATGTGTATTACTCTAATTTGAAGTGCTGCCTGAGGCTTGGATTATGTGAAAAGACATTGATGTATTTTCAAGACTTTTTACTTTATTTCAGCAGTCATTTCCACTATGTCTCAATAAATTGCAACAATAGTTTCCAGTAATCATCTGGATGTACGACAAGGCCCATCATTTTGCACTGTATACTGTTTGGTAGGTTGTCTCTTTTACTTGTCTCACTCTGTTATGGCTGCTGTTAACAGGAATCGTAGTTACCAATGATGGAAATGCTATACTCCGTGAACTAGATCTTGCCCACCCAGCTGCTAAGGTACAATGTTGCTAAACATGAGATTATTTTTCCTTATGCATATATATATTTATTTATATGCTGTCCTTGCTAATGTCATGCTTCAATTTGACAGTCGATGATTGAACTTAGTCGCACACAAGATGAAGAAGTTGGAGATGGAACCACATCTGTTATTATTCTAGGTAACCAAGCTATCTAGTTTTCAACTTTGGAGGCTTAAATGCAACCATTATGCTTTAGTCAGAATGAGCTCTATATGTTAAGCAGATGATGGTTTGTATTTTTATTTTTTTATTTTTATTTTTTTTTATTTTTTTATTTTTTTTTGCAGATGATGGTTTGTATGTATATTTTATGTATACATTTTTCCATAATAATGTTCTGTCTCCATGTATATCTTGTGTAATCATCTCAATTTAGTTCATAGTTGGCATTTAAAAACTTACATTGAATATTCTCTCAAGCTGGGGAGATGCTTCATGTTGCGGATGCCTTCATTGATAAAACCTATCACCCAACAGTCATATGTCGAGGTACTGTATAATTTTGTAATGTGGCCATCATTCTTTTCCATTTCTCCTTTTTCTCTTTATATGATAAATTCCATCTTTTGTCCTTAATCTCAGCGTACAACAGAGCTCTTGAAGATGCTATTACTGTTCTAGACAAGATAGCTATGCAGATTGATGTGAATGACCGTAAGTGTTAATTATGCTATGTTCAAAATTTCTGCACCCCTAATAATTGTTATTTTAAAGTTGCTTTTTGGTTGGAGGCAAAATTGCAAAAAAATGAGTAGCTGTTTTGGGAAATAAAGTAAGTTTTGTTGAAATTTGTGTAAGATGTGAATTAAAGTTCATAGTTTTATTTAAATTGTGGAGGATGCGAAATAAAATAAAACTTTTATATTAGAGTTTGTATAGAATATGAAATAAGTATACTTTTTATTGTTGGGAATTATTGTATAATGGAAAAAAAATATCCAAGATATCTTTTTTCCTGCATGCCAAACGAGCCCTAAATAGTACTGAATGGAAATATCCATGTAGCTGATCCTAGCTAGTTTGGGAGTTAGGTTTGTTGTTGAGGTGGTTGTTATTGTTATCATCTTTCTGTGAACTGCAGTGGGGTCTTAAAACCTTAATATAGTTTTTCAGTATTTAAAATTTTGATTGCAGGTAATACAATGTTGGGCCTTGTTAAAAGTTGTATTGGTACTAAGTTCACTGGACAGTTTGGAGATCTAATTGCTGTGAGAAATTACTCCTATATAACTCACCTCTTGCTTTTGTCCTTGTCTTTGTAATGCATGCTTAGTACTTTTTATCTTATATCACTATTTTGTGATTATTCTTCTGTGTATATTACAAGTACTATTTCATCAAGGATGATTACCTTGGATTATGTCATGTGGTATTTATCAATGGTAGCAGTTCTGCAATTTAGAAAGTGCATTTCATGCGTTACAGACTTAAGGGTGATTCGGTTGAACCCCCCACACAAAGCTATTTGTTGGATTGTTGTAGCATGAACCTCATCAGCATTTGGTGTATGGATTTCCCATTTTCCATATATAATCATTAAGGAATATGTTTATGCTGGG
Source organism: Apostasia ramifera (assembly GCA_019297695.1). Classification (NCBI taxonomy): domain Eukaryota; kingdom Viridiplantae; phylum Streptophyta; class Magnoliopsida; order Asparagales; family Orchidaceae; genus Apostasia; species Apostasia ramifera. The sequence continues at coordinate 331,699 of JAEMOT010000003.1, read as the reverse complement.
TTATTTCTGTGAATTACTTCTTCATGTTGAAATGTGGGTTCATTTGAAGACGTGTTAATTTCTCATGGCATGACCTGAATGCAACAGTCTGCGAGGGGATTCACTAACCAACATGATGTTGTTGATTTTGGTTAACTGATGCTATTTAAAGTAGCAATTGTTAGGTTTATTTTATAGACAATTATAACATGGTCCCTTTCCTATGCTCTTTTTAGTCATTTTTAAACTTTCTGCAGCCAGGTTTGAAATTATCTAGATTTGAAGTGTAGATAGCTCATCTTTCTTAGCAATATAGGCCTCCTTTATTTTCCATCTAATTGCATCTACGCTTATCTTTGCATGTGTAAGGCATATACGTTTTTTTGAATGATGGGTAAGGCATGTACGTTGAATCATTAAAAATTATCAAATTGTTTGTGCTTTTGACATTATGACATTTATTCTGACTGATTCCAGAGAATAGTAATTGTCCGCTCTTTATTTCTGCTTATTGCATTGTAATTTTGGGATTACCTGTCTTTTTGTAGGAATAACCCCACTTTTTCATGTACATTTATATGATAACATAGTTAGCTGCTATTCTCCACGATAGGGTACGATGCATGATATTTCACTATTGGCTTGGCCAGCAGAAATTATGGCTATACTGAATGTTTTATCTTTAAATTTTATGGTCTCCTTGCTGAACTTGACTCAAGTTGAAGTCATACAATTGGACTAGAATGCAAGTTTTCAATATTATGTGAAATGATTTATTTTATGATTGATCCTTTGATATTGCTTGCTATTGCCAGGATCTTGCAATTGATGCGACCGCAACTGCTGGTGTGGATCTTGGCCAGGGTGTACGTGAGGTTGACATTAAGAAATATATTAAAGTTGAAAAAGTACCTGGTGGCCAGTTGGAAGATTCCAAGGTTCTTAAAGGTGTCATGATTAATAAAGATGTCGTTGCTCCAGGAAAAATGAAAAGGAGGATTGTAAACCCACGTATTATTCTACTTGACTGCCCACTTGAATACAAAAAAGGGGAAAACCAAACAAATGCTGAGCTGGTGAAGGAAGATGATTGGTAAGATTTGTGATATATTTAATTTGTTTATAACTTGGCTTCCGTGAGTTTGCATTATAATTTTGTATGACTTATCAATGTAAATGTGAGGTGAGTTCGATTGAGTAGGCCTTAACTGGAAATCTAGATTTCTGTCATTTACCAATCTAAATTGTGTAGCTGGCTTTCATTCAATTAAATCAGGTCTAGGATTTCAAAATAACATCCAGTTTTCTCAAAATAAAGTCCAATGGTAGACTTGCGCAATTATATTTTGTACTTGATTAGAGCCTATTAGAATAATCGAAATAAAAAATAATTTTAATAAATTCAATCAACAGGTAATTATTTAAAATCATAAAAGTTATATTTTAGTTGAAGGTTCAAGAAAATTTTAATACGGAGGCTCCAAAGTTTATGTCGTATCTAAGAAATTATTTCTTTGGTAGCAGGACAAATGCATTTTTTTTTTATTTGATGATGTAAGCAAGAGATTAATTCACAGTTGGAGTCTTCAGTGCACATGTGATGATAATCACCCTGAATATAGGTTTGGAGGCACTGCAGGCTCTTTAAAGGGAAGTGGTGTGAAGAATCAAGGTCTCGAGTATGACAAATTATTGGTTTCAAATTGAGCATCATCTAAAATATTTAGGATCTACTTGTGAAGCGATCCGTCGAGCTTACGCTCTAATTGAGACTTGTAAGAAAGCAGACGAAACGGATGTTCATGCCATTAACGCTACTCGTCGAAATGGTAGACATAGTATGAAAAATGGTAGGTATGAGATGGAATTAATATGTATGTGATAACAAAATTGTAGGTATAAGATAAAATATGGTATGTATGGGATGAAAAATGCATGCACGGGACAAAATATGGTAGGTATGGGATGAAATATGGTAAGTAGTTTGTTCAAACTATTAACCTTGGCAAATTATAAAAGATGATAAATAGTTTGCTCAGACGAGTCGTAGAAGCTTATCCCTGAAAAACCATATTTTAGCATATACCTAGCATAGTTAATTCTATACCTAAAATACTTTTGCACATACCTAGCTTAACTAATCTTATGCCTATCATATTTAATCTAATATCTACCATTTTTCGGCGAGTGATGTTAATAGCGCAAACGATCACTTCGTCTGCGTTCTCACAGGTTTGTTTTTTAGCATGGGATTGGCCATTTGATGCGTCACTCCATAAGTGGATCTCAAATATCTGAGCTGGTGCTTTAAACCCAATAATTTCTCCTCAGGTACAACGATGTTTCTGTTAGGTGCCTGAATTTGATTGTAGCAATTGCTGCAATTGAGGAAACTAAGATTGTTGCTGGATGCATTAACAAATGTTGTTGGAAACTTAATTTTTCTTTTTTTTTTCTAAAAGATAATTAGACTTTGTAGGATTCTCACTCCCTACCTTCCTTTTAGGATATTGATCTCTCCACAGAATCATCTTGTCTAATCAGATATTTAATTGTTGACTGATAAATAGTAGAGTGGTCAATTCCACTTTAAAATTAAAATAGCTGATATGGATAAAATAGAAAAGGGCTTTGACTTCTATAACATTGACAGGTGAAAATAACAAAATAATTTCCATCAATCTATCATAGGAGACATGGCACTATCTAATTTGAGCTGTCAATCATAAAAGTGTTTTGTCACATTTTCATGCAAATCAAAATATTTTTGCTAATTATATTTATATATTACATGTGTATTTATATTTTAATGTCTTTCATGTAAACTCTTTATAGTGGATACTCATTAAATACCTTAAGTTCTTTGCAAGAGTATACGTGGGATTTTTATGCATTTCTTGAGTCCATTTCGACTTGAATCAATTTCATTTTTACAAGTTGACTTTGGGTCACATGGTGATTGAGTCCGAAGTTTGTGCTTAGAATTTTGAATGTAATTTCCATCCTTGATTGTGTTTATTCACTGTCTATTTGAAATTTGTCTTTAAATACTTCCCCTTTTGTAGGGAGGTTCTCCTGAAAATGGAAGAGGAATATATAGAAAATCTCTGCGCACAGATTTTGAAATTCAAGCCTGATTTGGTTATAACTGAAAAGGGGCTGAGTGATCTTGCATGCCATTATTTAAGCAAGGCTGGAGTTAGTGCCATCCGCAGGCTGAGGAAGACAGATAATAATAGGATTGCCAAAGCTTGTGGAGCTGTTATTGTTAATAGACCTGATGAGCTGCAAGAATCTGATGTTGGTACTGGAGCAGGACTCTTCGAGGTTAGGAAGATTGGAGATGAGTTCTTTGCCTTTATTATAGATTGCAAGGATCCAAAAGCTTGTACTGTACTATTGAGAGGGGCTAGCAAGGATATTTTGAATGAAGTAGAGAGAAATTTGCAGGTTTGAAATTTTGCTCTGCTGTTTATTTTTTGTTTATATTTGGGACTGTGATGGACGGCGTTATTGTATATGGGGGATTTAAATACATGACTTGGTAAACGTGTCTAGAATTTCAAGAAATCACTGGAGTTCCATTATACAAACTCAAAACCTGTAAATACCATGTTTTACATAGTTCCATCATCCAATTGACAGTTGTGTTTACATGCATCACAACTTGAATGAGTGAACTGGCGTACTTTTTATGAGAATACATTATCAGCAAAAACCATCGTATTGAAATTGTTATATTTACTTGATTTTAGTGAATACAGTTTGTTGAATGATAAGTAAACAAGTTTACATGCATGAAAATGTCTCTTTTTAAATATAGGATGCCATGTCAGTTGCTCGGAATATTTTGAAGAACCCTAAGCTTCTTCCTGGCGGCGGGGCTACTGAGATGACTGTCTCTGCAACATTAAAGCAGAAGAGCTCGTCAATTGAGGGAATTGAGAAGGTATGGTATTTTGCAGAATTTACTACCCGTACATAATTGACAGTATGTTGGCTCAATGTTAATATATTTTACCTGTTTGATACCTTTTCAGTGGCCCTATGAAGCTGCTGCTGTAGCTTTTGAGGCTATTCCAAGGACCTTAGCTCAAAATTGTGGAGTTAACGTCATTAGGACGATGACAGCACTTCAAGGAAAGGTAACAGCACATTTTCTAGAACTTTTCGGTCTATGTTTGTGGGGCCTGTTTGACAATCGGGATGGGAAGTTTTTTAGTAACTTGATTAAACCTGTATATTACATGATTGGGTGGGGTTTTTAGTCTACCCACCAAGAAACATAGTAATTATATTGTTATTAATTAGTGCTTAAAGAATTTACCATTATTGTACTGGTTAATTTTCATTATGAGGCAAGCTAATGGGTCTAGTCAGGGCATGAACATGTTCAACTTGTTTGGAATGTAATAGATTAAGGGGGCATTTGGTCTATTATTATCTTTGTGTTATATTTTATTATCTAGATGTCATCCTTTGATTGATAATTTTATAATTTTTTAGAAAGTTATCATTAAATTAAACTATTATTTTTTCTAAATAATATGATATAACACTAAGATAATACTGAACCAAAAGGCTCCTAAGAGATTTATTTGAAATTTGATGCTTGTAAAGGGTTGTCATTGGCTTACAGCTATAGTAGTTCGTAAGGAGAATTTGGAGAATAGCAAACTTGCGTTAACCGCTTTCAATGCCATTGTTAGCTAAAAAATTATGACTTCCTAGAAGTTATTAGTTTGTAGTGTTTCTATTTTAGTATTAAATCAAACTTGTTCAAATTGCTTTGCATAACATCTGAAGAGTTGGGCATTTTCTTAATTCTTTTTAGGTAGATGTTATGTACACATCTTAGTGGTTATACAGTACTAGATTCACTCTAATTTACATACTTTTGTTACACCTTATATCGATGTTCTTATCATTTCTTATTTGTAAAGCTAACTTTGATCGTTGCTTGTTTTGTTTTACACTTCATCCACACATGTAGCATATTGAAGCTTAATTGCTGAAAATGATTTTGTTTCTTCACTCTCGACTAGCATGCAAATGGTGAAAATGCGTGGATTGGCATCGATGGGAATACCGGTACCATCGTCGACATGAAAGAGCGTAAGGTACATGAAAATCTTCTCTCTTTCTCTCTATGTCAATGTCTCTTTCGAGCATTCTTCTCCTTCTAGATCTGGGATTCCTACAACGTGAAGGCGCAAACATTCAAGACGGCTATCGAGGCTGCTTGCATGCTACTGAGGATCGATGATATCGTGAGTGGAATTAAGAAGAAGCAGGCTCCTGGTGCTGGGCCCACTCCTTCAAAGCCCAAGGTCGAGGAAGAAGGAGATGCAGATAATGAGCAGATACTTCCAGACTGACCAATTTGAGGTGCTGATCCATCTGGGAGATGATACAGATTTCTCTTTTAAAGGTTTTGGAGTTCAGGTTAGGCTTTTTGGTCAAAAAATGACTTTTCTCCTTCAAGATTGTTCAGTCGATCTTGTTGTGCGAGTTAATTATGCTTTTTTGGGTACCATATGGTAACGTGAAAATAGTATTTTCCCTTCTAATTCTCAAATTTTGAAACAATTTCTTGAACTGATGAAGTTTTAGAATTTAATGCAGTTTAATTTGTTCTTGTTGATACACTTGATCATTTTAACTAATTGCTTGCTTGTTTCTCATCTTTTATAAAATTTATTATTCATTTTATCCATATGGCAGTTGCTAATTTTGCGAGTAACAATCTCATGTTATGATGTCATTGTGACTATCATGTTATGGAAAAATTGATTGTTTATATTGGTTACTTGTGATAATATTATAAAAATTATATGATTGTTACTTTAATGATATTTAGATTTTTTTTATATTTATTTAGATGTTATTTTAATTCAGTACATGATGTTGAATATTAACTTATAAAATAGAAATACACAAATAAGATAAGTCGTCGGAATGAGATGTTAAAGTGAATGAGATTCGAAGTTCAAAAATTTAGGATAGATGTCTCACACTTAAATTCAATAGTAATTATTACTCAAATAAATGTCGGGTTATGCAATTAGAGCTAAATGAATAATTCAAATCAAGAGAATTAGTTTATGTTGAAATAAAATAATCAGATTAATTTGATTCAGAAAAAAAAATTATACCTTAGCTAAAGAAATTTAAGTAGATAATAAATTCAAGTAGTAGCAACGTAAGTGAGGCAGACAGCTCGAGTCGGCATGCTTGAGTGGTACATTTCTCGGGAGAAGTAAAGAGCCAAGCAGAGAGGAAAGTGACAAGTCATGCCACGCTAGTCAGCGAGGCAGCGTGCAACGAAGGTGGGTGCATGTTAGAAGTGAGGAACGAGGAGGCAGTGGGCATCGGAGGCGAGTGAGCTTCATAGGTGGGCGAGTATGCAAAATGCTAGAGGTGCTCGGAGATGATCCCCAGAGAGAGAGAGAGAATAATGGATGGAGGAGATTTCTCTTTTTGTTGGAATGTAGAGATAATTAGGCTAATTGGAGAATTTTCATAAAAGGCTAACCCCATCTTTTCTTTCATTGGAATATTGACCCTTTAATTCGGATCTAGGTTTTGAGAAAATTCAAACATAATTTTATTCATCAAATGTTATTTACTATCACAATGTAAAGCGAACTCTTTATATAAAAATTTAAAAATATAATATTAAATGTAGGAAAGAAAATATCAAATAAAAAAAAAAAAAATATAGAACTAATTTTATTACAATAAAATCAAATCTAAATATGGAGAGTTTAAATCTCTCAAATCTGCTCTGAATTAAATCAAATTAAATCAAATCTAAATAAAGCCAATATGAAAATTAGCTCTAATTAATTTGAATTTAATTTTTGATTTAACACATCGTTATCCTAGCTGTCCCATTTAATGCTGATTCGTGTCTCCTCAAAATGAAAATCATAAATATAAAAAAAATGATATATTTAGTATATGGAATAAATACAATAGATATCATACGTGCAAATATTTAAGCTGGTTTGAGCTCCATAGTATTCATCTCAAGAAAACTACCCTACCTCATTCTGAAATCAATGCTCATCACTTCACAAAAACTTTTACTCTTTTTAGTTTTGATATACTCGAATCACCTCTAACTCGATTCGCATGTGACAATAATGTTTAGGTCGAATATCATGCATATGATTCCTTTACTTTGGGTGAAATAGTAAATGGGTCTTTCTAATTTGCATGCTTCTATACATTCGGCTCCTTTTAGTTTCCAGATCTATCGAATGAGTTCCTCTAATTTGAAAAATAATATAATTAGGTCTTTCGGAACTGTCATATAGAAATCTAGGCTGTTAAGCTCTGGAGAATTTTTCTCGTGTGAATACTTATAAAGAAAATTCTAAACTTTCTATTAGCAATGTGAGACTGTTAGTTCTTTAGCTTGAAATGCAGATTATGCAGCATCCCATGTCAAGATTTTAGAATTTTTTTTTCTCTCTTCTTAGTTACTTTTATTGAGAATTTGTACTCGTTAAAGTTAATTTTTCTAAAAAAAAATCACATTATTATTTGTTATTTAAGATAAATTATTACAAATTTATCTTTGTTTTTAGGAGAATTTTTTTGACACTCACAAAAAAAATATTTTCTTAATACAATTAGAGTTAACACTTGTAATTAAGATATATTTGGCCTTTTATTTAAGGGGCTACATTACATCTATATTTTTCATTTTTATTTTTATTTTATTTTTTTCCCATTTTAAGATCTCTACTTTTTTTTCATAATCTGTTATTTGTGAATTTTTTGAAATGAGTTAGATGTAATGTCAGTTTTATGTATTAATCCTAGTTGAGTTAAAGAAATAGTACACAAATTAGTGCAGGGAAGATGTTTTTAAATATTTGATATAGGAGGAGCTACTTATAAAAAATTTAACCTATGGTTCTCATTTGATTCGAGCTTTTGTTTGGACAAAAAAAATTATTTTTTAAATTTAATGATAGAGAAATTTATTTTAATATTTGAAAGTGTATAAAATATAAAATATATTCAATTCTAATATTTTTATTTGTGTTAGATGTGAAATAAAGATAATTTTTATAGTTAAAATTTGTATTGAATAAAAAATTATCTCGAATCAAATGAGGTTTGAGGTATATTTGTAAATATTTAACTTAGAAGGCACCTCTTATAAAAAAAAACTTTTAAGAGAGCAAATGTAAATTTCTTAATTAGTATTATTATGTAGTTTTGAAAGGAATTTGAATTTTGACTTTATGAATTTATCATTAAAAGAAATTTTAATAGTTGTTAAATTTGAGTTTTTTTTTAAATCTTATTATTAAATAATATTTTTTCTTTTATAAATATTACTTTATTTTTTACTTATTTATTAGTATTATAAATTATATTTTATAAATATTTATTAAATTATTAAATTATTTAAATTCTACCTTGCTTCAAACCTAATTAAAATTTAAAATCATAAACTTTTCGTTCTATCTGATTTTTCAAAATTTGGCTAGAAGCATCCCTATTGTTTGGTTCGTAGCATTTTTATAACCCAACACAAATTTTAAAAATTAATTTTACTTCATATTTTATATATTTTTTAATATTAAAATAAATTTCTTTTCTATTAAACATAAAAAAAAAAAAATTTTTTTTTTCTCTTATTAGAAAAAATAGTTCGAACCAAACGAGGTAGGCCATTGAATTATACGGTGAATTAAATTTCAGAGATGAATGATTATTCCTGTTAGCTTATTAATTTAGAGACAAAAAATTTTCTTATTTGCATCAATAATAAATTTTAAACTTATGTGATTTAACTATTCAATAACATAATTATTTCCTTGCTAAAATTTTCACACAGACGTATATTTAGGTCTTTATCTGGTTCTTAAGGTAAACCTTATATTCTAAGCCTATAAATATTGAAGATATCTTTTAGAATTTTTAATGAACTTTATTAAATTTAACCGTTAAATTATATATACTTTAATATATAAATATATATATATTTGTATATATATTAAAATATTTATAATTGATATTATAAACTAAGAAAAAGAGAATGAATGTTTGAGTTAATAGTAAATAACAACAATAATTTTTTAAAGTATTCATATCGTGATTGATTCGATAAATTTTACGTTGGCTGTCGATTGCCTAACACAACCCTCCATGTTTCTCATCTGAGACTTGAGACCTGGTAACGGCGTGTTATATTAAATGTTTGAGTTAATAGTAATAATTGTAAATTCTTAGGTAAAGTCCTTCGAGCTCACGGAGGAAAGAAATCTTAGTTCAAAATTTAATTTACACTATCATCAAGATTTTTAAATTTCGTAAGAAAAATTGTGGTGACGTTTATATATTTTTTTTTCAAAATAAAAGCTTAACATTCAAAATTAATGAACTACATTAAAAATAAACCATATGAAATATTTTTTGGGCAAGAAAAATTCTAAATAGAACATTTTCAATTGAGGTAATTTCATTCCGGCCTTTAAAGTATAGAGTAGATCTGCAAGAGAAAAAATATACCATTTGAATCGCTCGTGCACAAATTTTTTCCACACGTTCTTTTTAACGCATTCTGTAAAGGTTCACTATTATCATTTACAAAAAAACTAAAAATACATATTTAAGTATTATAAATATATTTAAATATTTTCGATTACTATTCTAATATCAATTTATATATTTTTTTTATATTCTAATCTATTGTAATAATTTTTATTATTCAAACATACATTTTAAATTTTAAAAATAAATCCTTAACAATCAAAATTAACAAAAGAACTATAAAAAAAAAAAACTACATAAAAAAAATTTAATAAGAGACCTAAATGATATATTTTATTTTTATAAACTTTCATAAAATTATAAATTTATACTTTTTGCATTTTATGAATCTACATAAAATAGGTCAACCTAAGAGATTCGATGTAATCACCCCATGTATTTATATACGTGCAACGTATTATATATGATCACATTTAAGTTCAGATGTAGGTACTTACGTATTTATACACATTCATCTATACATATACATAGATACGTATATACATAAATATAATATATATATATGTAATACATAAATACATATATATATATATATATATGCTGAAAAATATATGTTTATATTGAATTCCACAACTGAAATGATATTTAAATACAAATTATACAGCCTAATTTGAATTTCATAGCTAACAATTGCATTCGAATACCAAAAAAAAAAAAACGCACCTAAGAATAATTCATAGATTTTAGGCGACAAGCATATCCAAAATTACATAAACCCTCAAATTTATCAAAATTGTGTGTTTTAGGCCCTCCAAATCCCTCACTAAAAGAGGCTGTTTCACACAGAACTGTATAACAAATGAAGTTTGAAAGGTAAATAAGAGATTGCTCCATATTCATCATTCACAATAAATTATAAATCATGAGAGGTGAAAAATTAGAAAGAAAGCAAAGAAAACAAAAATCTGATAACAAGGCAAACAAGTAATTACAATGGTGAAGCCAGAGTAATTAAAAGTGGATTTCTGCTATTTACAGCATATTTTAGATAGAGAAACCTGCTGGGGTGGATCTGAGCAATCAAGATCCTCAGTAGAGCCTTATTCGAGTTGATATAATGCTTTTACAGAGGGGACAAAGATGCAAATCTTTGCCGCAGTTGTAGCATGTCTGCAATCAAGCAAAAAAGGAGTTACTTTTTTCTCAAAAGAGCGGACGTTGCATTCGGCAACCGAACGTTCAGCAGCCAATCACAACCTGCCGCGTATGCATGGAGTGAGGCCGACAGTGCATGTGTCGGGCTGAACAGAATAAATTTCCTCATCTAAGAAGTTTTTGATCAAAGGCTTTTTCATTACCTGATGCCCACATCCAAAAGCAAGATCCTTGTGCCGGTAAAGGCAGATGGGACAGGTCTGTCAAAAAATGAAACTAGATTAGCAATCTGGTCTGAGGAAATTTTAAAAAGAATAATATATTTTATTTATCGCGTGAATCTACCTTGCGTAAATCGTACTTCTCAAATACAACTTACTAGTGTCTGTGAACAGTAGAACAATTTCCAAATAACTTATTACCTCCTACTGCTTGGACTGTTAATTTATCTCGAAGATTGAACATCACATGAAAGCAAATTGGATTTAGGATCAGATCAAAATCAAATCATTCTAAATGAGTCAATTAATAAGCTGCTAGTTTAGCTCAAGATTAGATTGATTTAAAAAAATAAATAAATAATATTAGTTTTAAATATATATATATATATATATATATATACACACACATATCTAGAATCATATAGCAAATTGTCTCTATGCTTTACTAGGGGCCTGCATTTGATCTCTCTTCAGGCCATTTTCTCAAACAATTTTTTAAAAAAAAATGTGAATATTAAGTCGCGAGACCTGCTGGGATTCATATTCAAGCCACTTTCTCAAATAATTTTAAAATTTGTGAATATAGTCCCACACTCTGAGTTTGAAAAGGTTCTCAGAGAATCTTGCATATAGTGGCTGAAAAGGTTTGTGATTCTAAGTTATCGTCGACAAATATCATGATAATGATGATATTTTCTAAATTTTTAATTAGATCCATTTTGAATTTGAGCCGGTTCGTGATGGATAAAAATTAATTTGAGCTGGCATTAAACCAAAGCTAATTGGCCTGTGGTTTGATTTTGAACCATTTAAATTTTTATTCATCTGAATTTAGCTCGGCTCAAAATTTGATTGTTAATGCACTATTTACTGTTTGTTTCTCATCGTAAAGATTGAAAATAAATACCAGCTTATCTTCAAGAGTGGCATCAGATGTGACGGAAGAAGTGCTCCTATTTGCTCCAACACTTTGGTCGAAGCTATTGGCCCTTGAGTATCGTGGGCTACTATATGCTGAATCACGATTCCGAGTTGGCGGTGGAAGACAAACTCGTAATGGAGTCCCTTTCTTGCAACTGGAAGGAAAAGAAAAGAAAAAACAACATGAGATTTTTTTTTGTTTTGGTTGTAAAACTTAACTCCCAGAAAAGGGAAATAGGCTGTGAAAACAAATTGAGACGCCTTCATACCCCAAAAGCTGGAGTTCTAGTGTGGCTCTATATTGTGAAGGAATCTCCATTAGTGCCGCAAGGGCGAAGTCTGTCTCCTTTCTATTGATAGGGATGTTCTTTGACATAATCTCTGTGAAATTTACAAACTAGACAACAAAAAACAAAATCAACATAGTATAGAGGTTATAATAAAATATAGGATCTGTTATAAAAGCGAGCAGAAAATATTTTGGTTATAAGAAACAAAAAGAGAAACAGTAGGCCAAAAATAACTTGTAACTTGTAAGATATTATCAAAGAACATTTAAATAAGCTGCATAAAAACACAGATGATTGGGATAACACAAATAAAAATATAACAGATGATTACAAAATATAATAAAAAGCCATCAACCTGAAAATTATCAAATGCTCGAGCAGGAATATTATCATCAAACTGTCGCATCATGTCCCACGGTCCATCACCCACTCCAACCAAAACAATGGAAAGAGGGTAATCACTATCAAAAAAGAAGAGTTAAACGCAACCTAGTTAATAGTATACACTTCGCGAAGCTAATACACAACATGAAAATAAATCATTCAAGAGAAAAAAAAAATCAACTAGCCTAGCTTTGACAATAGCATCTATGGTAGCTCGCTCTTGTGGACTTAATTGACCATATTGCATATCGACACTCCGCGTCACCTAATCGATTCGAAGCACAATCACAAGGTATAGTTAGGTAATTAAATGTTAAATAAACAAATATACAGAAAAAAAAGAAGATAAAAGGTACAAAAAAAAGAAGATAAAAGGTACACACTTGACCATCAGCAATTATTAGAAGAACATGATATTGACCACCGCTATTATCAACAATGCCTATTGCTGTCTCAATGAGAGGTGCAAAGGAAGTAGGCCCTGTAAATCAAATTGAAATAAAGATGCAGATTAGGTGCATCAAAATAATAAGCAATAAATTTAAAATGATACGTATTGTATTCACCGGCCAGCCGGAGGTTCGGAACTATTTCTCGATATCGTTCTAAGGCTTCCTCAAAGCCATCACAAGGTCTTTCATCTGGATAAAAGCTGAATACCTCCTGATCATGGGTGGATGCTACAGGAAATAATAATCTTACTAACATAGAAAGCTTGCAATATACCATAAATGACAACAAATAAGAGCTAAACCAACCATCGCCAAATCCGAAACAAGGAATAAGATTATCTTCATCAAATGCAGATAGCGTTCTTCCAATAATAGATATGGCCTGCTCATATGGGTTTGAAGTGCTTCCAATATCATGCAGACTCCTGCGGTTGAAAGATATTTTACCTAGTAAAAGGAAGAACCATAAAAACAGATGATAAGGCTAGAAGAACAAGAAAACTTTTTCCATGAAATCCCTCAGATTACTCTAAAACAACATGAATACAGAAAATAAAAGCAATGACCATAAGTCATTGATGCTGCTGCTGCCATTTCATTGCACAATTTAAAGTAACGAAAGGAAAAAAACAAAAACAAGATAAGGAGAAATATTGTCACGTTCCACGATTTGTAATACATTAGCAAATGAGTAAATGAAAAGGATGTTTTCATCGTTTAAAACAACCTGTCCATTCATTGCTCTTCGTAAAATCAATTCCCACAATCAAATTAGACGATTCGAGTCCAGCTTGTGCTAACGCATCCGTGACCTTGAAAACCAAAAGATATAAACATGAATTTAAAAATTCCAGTTAATGAAAAGCTTAATGAGCAGCAACACTAATAAGACAAATTTAACCACAATGGAAACAAGTTTGTAGTCTGAAAACAAGTTTGTAATCTAACTCAGAAAATTTCCTGACGACCACAGCCTTACTCATGGATTCTAAGGCTTCCAATGATAGATTTTGAAGTATGCCAACCAAATATCTTTACAACTTCTATCTTGGACAAATAAAATCATTTAGAAAGTCAATCAGTGTCAACCGTTTTCATATTTAAAATGCTTAAGAAGCCAATGTTTGGAGGAAATATAAGAATGTTAAGAGAAACAAGTTCATGTAAAGACCTAGAATCTCCAATATGTTCCTCAATCTGCACTAGAGGTCTTAAGTTCAAGTCCAATGTGCCCCAATTAATTCTAGCATGAGGTTTAAAACAAAAGGCATTGCACTGAATCCACAAGGTAAAGTCAAACAAAAGTGTGGTTTAGGGCAGCCGCAAAATAAATAAATTTATCTGTGGGATTTAACCTGCGAGTTTAAGCATTTAGGTCCATTGGTTACCAATAATTTAACCAACTATAACCTCATACAATGTTTTTAAGGAATACATTAGCTGCTTCAAAGTTTTCCGTTTTCATAAGATTAACACACATTTCATGCAGTTAACAGCTTACTTGATTCAACGAGCTGTAATTATCACCAATCTTTGAAAACTTCCTCTGTAGCCTTTCTGCATTGCCAGGCTGCGTATAGTTGACAGGATGTGAAGGATGCCTTGGAGTGCTATATGATGATGGATGAGAATATTCATAAGAATAATGACGTGATCTACACAACTTTGAACCACTGCCTCCCATAGAAAATTTCGTACACTACTTTCTCTTAAACGATACAAATCTGCATAAGTTGAAGCACAATAGGTTATTGAAACAATGGAAACTTTTATGGGAATGAATCTGGATTTGCTCAACCTCAGATGATAGCAGTGAATCATAAATTATAAGCAAACAAGAAGTAGGAGCTATTAAGAATATTGAAATAAGAAATTTCAGATTCTTGGATCACTGGAAAGAAGGCATATAAACAGTTTGCAGCATAAAAAAATTCTTCTGTGAATAGAGCTTTTTTAAGTAAACCATAAAATTTAAAATGAAAAGCAACAAAATGCACATCAAATCAAGGCTTTTAGGACTAAAAGTTTATAAGGACATTGTAGACATGTTCTTCTGAAGCAATTTGAAGATATATGTACCAAGCTTCTAAATCCAAAAATAAATCTTTCCAGCCTAATGAATCTTTCTCAGTTCAAAGAAAGCAACTTTTCTCTCAATTACTCTATTCCACCATTCCCATTCTATTTTTCAATGTTTTTAAGTGGCCTTGAATCCTAACTCACCTGTGTGATTCGAGTCAGTTACAAGAAAATATGTCTGCAAGGATTTTGGGGTTAGGGCCAACATGTCTTCTTTTGAATTCCAAAATAGTTGCATCCTATCTCTCTCTCTCTCTCTCTCTCTCTGTGTATTCCGCTCCTTATACTGCAGTTTTCTATATGCCGCCACCTGAGGATGTAGCTCTAATTTGGCTAAACCTCATTAAATCATTGTGTTTGAGTGTGCGTCTGTTCTCTACTTACATCAACTTCCTAACGATTATCAAAAAATAAGAACCACGATCCTCTGAGATGAATTGCTACAAATAATAAGAGCAAGGAAGCCCAAACCGCCAAATCACTCAATTAAATCTCCCTGTAATAACAGAAAGTCATCATCTTCAAATCAATTCACAAATCTAACCATAATCCCATAACAACACTCAAACAAAGAAGAAGAAGAAGAAGAAGAAGAAAAAAAACCAACCTAAATGCAAAAGGGAAAGCGCCCAGGTCCCAGAACTGAATCCTACTTCAACCGAGCAACAGAATACTCAAAAAAACGAAAGCAACGAAGTAAAACGCCATCAAGACACGTCTTTGACACCCACCCAAAGACTAAATCAACACCATTCCTTAAAAAAAGACCACAAAAAAAACTATTACGTTCGAAAGTCAATAGAAATTATAAAAATGCATTAGATAAATCAGCCACCTTAAAGTCGAAAAGAATGAGAACCACTGAAACAAATCCAGGCAATTCCGAGTAAAACTGATTAGAACTTTGAAAATCTTATAGGAAAAGGCGAGAACCGCGCACCGTACGCTGCGAAACTAGGTCATCGTCCGTTTTCACCGACGACTCCGATTGCGGCTGCCCTTCCCCGCGAGAGAGAGAGAGAGAGAGAGAGAGAGAGAGAGAGTCGTAGCTGACGAAAAGGAAAAGGGGCGAAGTTTCCTTCATCGCGTCGCGCAGGGCAAAGGATTTAAAAAAAATGTCATAGATCTTCAAAATGACCAAACTTTTTTTTTTCGTTTACTGAAAAAAATATTTTATTTTATTTGATTTTATAAAAAATATTTCATAATTTTCTCAATAATTCAAATTTCACGAAGAGCTACGGTTAACATTATATTCTAATTTGAAACTCGAATCAAAAGCAATTAATGGCTTGAAGTCAAGGCGATCGAAATGAAATTAATTCAACTTGGATCACCTCATTATAAGATATTTGATATACTTGTATTTAAAGATAAATTGCATCCAAGATCTTAAGATCACAAGATTATTGCAAATTAATTTTTATTTTTTAAAAATTTTAATTTAATTTTTTGTGGTTGTAAAAATATTATAACTTAGTTCTACTTAAGATATAATTATTAGTTTTTTAAGTATAATTTTAAAATATTAATATTTATATATTTAGTTTTAAAATTTTAAAGTAGAGAAAGCAATAAATATAAAAAATAAAATTTTAGATTTTTATTAATTTTTTTAAAGAAAAGTGAGTATAGAGGGATATCATATTTTCTAAAATTTATAAACAGTTTATAAAAATGATAAAATTTTACATTTTCATCAGAAAAGGCCAGTGACAAAAGGTGAGATTCTAAAAGAGAGGCTAAAACTATAGCGATTTTACAAATTCAAGAACCAAAATAAATTTTTTTTAAAAATTGAGACTAATTTGTAACACCCTCTTGACCTTGGGGGCTTGATGCAATTTACTCTAGTATTTTTTATGAATTGAGAATTGAGAAAGTGAGAGAAATAATATTTATCGATTCAAATTCAACTCGACTTAAAGTCCAAAACTTCAGTTTCAAGTTGCGATCTATTCCCTCGAAATCGATGCAATACCAACCCTTTGAAGACTCTTCACAAATATAATAAATTTTTGCACAAGCAAATAATGTAGAGTCCTTCTTATCATACTAATTAGTTTCATTTAATTTGATGAGAGAGTTGGAAGAATGAAATAATATTAAAAATATGTAGGATTAGTATGATAAATTATTTTTAATTTTGGGACCTGAATGTAATTTTCGCATTGATAATGAAACCATGTTAGACCCAATCATTCCTTCAGATATTTATTTAACGATGAGTCGCTTTTGCGCAAGAAAGAGATATTCTCACCCCGATTTTTTTTTTTTTTTTGGCCACCGCTGATTTTTTTTTCTTTCTTTTGGTGATAGCATATGGCTTGTGCATTCGATTTAATTGATTAATTTAATAATTAAATAAAAAAATAAAAAAATTTGATTTTAGATTTAATGAAACTAAATTAATCAAAATTAAATTATAAATTAAATCAAACCAACCAAATAAATATCAGTTTGGTTTAATTTGATTTAGTTCGGTTAAAATCATATTTTTTTATCTCAAAATATTTTTTAATCTTCTTATAATAATATTAAATATTGATATATTAATAAGATGTAGATAATAACTTTAATATAAGAATAATTTAGCACAATAAATAATTTTACTTAATAACTAAATTGCATCATTAAAATAAACTAACAAAAAACTTAGAAGAAATTCAAAAGCAACTGTACATATCATTACATCAATATCACAGTATAATCAAAATTACATAACAAAAATTTCATCAGTTTATCAAAAATGATTAATATTTTTAAAGTTTTCAGATAGTCTCCGTTGTAAGAATTCATCCTAATTAGCACACCTAAAAAAAAATACACTATAAAAACTTATAAATATAAATATACACTATTATTTTAATATATTCAAAGTCAATACTGTAAAACTACTATAATACAACTGAACTGACCCAACCTTAAAATTATATTTATATGTGAGTTATTTAATAATAGGTTAATTTGATCGGTTTGGTTTCCAAACACGTGAAACCGAACCTAAACCAATTAACTGAAATATTCAAAATATCAAACTATCATCGAATAGAATCTAAACCAAACTGTTAAATTTAAAAACACATAAAAATAAAATAATATTTGGAGAATAATTATTTCACTGTATGAAATTATTTTACAGCATTTTTATTTATTTTTTCATGGAAAAAGCTATTGGCTTAAAAATTTATAGTTGCCTGTCAACATCTACAGACTGTTCCATAAATTTCAACCAAATAAACATTTTAATATTCCTCTCTAATGTTCATCTAAAAATAAATTAGATTAAAGTTCCTGAAAATTTATTTTAATTTTTTGAAAAAATATATTAGATTTTTTCTGACATTTTATGCAATATTTTCAATTTAGCGTTTAAATAAGAAATTGTATATTGATAAATTCATGTTGTGAAATTTAAATTATTGCAGATAGGAACAATTTTACAAAAAAATATTAACATGAAAAAATAAATTGAATTTTAACTTAAATTATATTTATTTAAAAATATAATAAATATTATATATTCAATCATTGTATTTTAATATAGTTATTATATAAACTTATAATGAACATAAATCTTTTTCTAAAACTAATACAATTTATTTAAGATCTTAATATTGTAAATTAAAAAGGTTTACATTAAAGTATTAATAAATTTAAATAAGCATCATATTAAAGATTTAAATTTTGTAATATATAAAAATTTTAAGATTTTATTTTTAATGAACACTGGTGCCACTTCATTAAATTATAACATGATATAAAAAACTAATACTATACATATAGGGAAGACATAATCTCATGGAAGTAGTTTTATTTATATAGAAAAATAATTAAAACAAATTAAATGAATTTTAATATATATATATATAATATTAAGTAAATATTATTTTGAAGAATAATTTATAAATAAAACTTATTACATCTATATTTACATTTTTTAATAATTATGACCTCTATAGTTATTGTGAGAATTGAAATTTAATTTGTAGTGATGAATTATTTTAATTATTGTGATGATCTTCTTTTTGATATATCATGTTATCATGATTGTCTAAGTGATAAGAAATTTTTTTAATGCAATTATTTTTATTTATGAGTTTCATCACTCATGTTTAATATTCAAATTTTATTCGAATTTTGAATGTATAAAAATATTTAAACTATTTATGTATATGCCGTGAAAAATTAAATATTATATGTTACGTTAAATATATGCCACCAGGAGTACACCTTAGTTTGAATTAATTCTAAGTAAAATTGAAATTTAAATAGACAAAAGTTAGTTCCACTACTTTGGGAACAATAACTGAGCCGAACAAATTCGATTTGGGTCCAATTCGAATTTGATTTTTATTTTTATTTAACAACAGATAAATGAATAATTTTAGAATTCATATTATATTGAAAAGGAGTTAAATACTATTAATTATGATTTTTTTTATAATTTAGATTTAATAAAATTTAAATCAAATTTTTATAATGTATTTATTTTGAAAAAATAAGTTTAATAATGATAAAATATAATATAACTAATAAATTACAAAAAATACATTTATGCTATAAAATTTATATAATTTAATTGAGATGTTAAATTGCAGTACAGATTGTAAAAATAAAATAACAATATTAACAAAAAAGTAAATTTTCAATTTAATATTAATGAATATAAAAAATAAATTATTTATTTTTTTTCATAATATTATAGAATTATTATATGATAATAAAATAAAAAATTAATTTGTATCTTATAAGTGTAAAAATGATAAATTTAATAATTACTAATTATTATATTAAGAATTTGATTCTATTTTAGTTTATGAATGCTAGAATCGAGAATTGAATCTAATTATTAAGTTTTAAAAATTTTAAAATTGAAACTGAACCTAATCAATCAGTTTTGATTTAGTTTCATTTCGATCTCAATTTTTTTTTTTTAGTATTTTTAAACACCCAATATACTACCTTTTAATTCAAATTTTATAAAAAAAAAACTCATCTATACTATATATAAAGGCCGGACTTTGAGCTGCTAAAAAAACTTTTGTCATTTTGTTGATGATAAATCCTAACCGTTCGTTTCTAACTTGCATGCCTCGCGCCACGCCTGTTATCGCGTTTCCCACCTTGCATGCCTCGCGCGAGCCATGCCTCGCGCCACGCCTCCTGTTATCGCCTCTAATATTTTCTCACTATTTTCCGAAAAAAAATTGCCTACGATGGTCGTCGCTGTCGCCGCAGAAATCTTCGCTCCCTCCACAGTCGCCTTGTCGACAATAAGGTATGTGTATATGAGTTCTAGGGTTCGCTTTTTCCTTTGATTTCGATTCTGGCTTCCGTTGCTTTCTTGCTGTTTTTTCTCCACGGGGGGCGACGGATCTGCCGGCACCCTCTCCCCCCTCCCTGTCCCCGCCTCCGGCTACCCCCCCATGACCATCGAGGACATGACCTCCGCCGCCACAGCCCCCCTCTCCGACGCCGACTTCAACCGCTCCGCTCCGTCCTCGCCCACGGCCTCCGTCTCTCCGACCTTGCGTGCCTCCCCCATCTCCTCCGGCTGGTTCCGCCGGGAAATCGAGGACCGTCGCTGGCTAATCATGGTCCAGTGCTACTCCGGAGAGAGCACAGCAAACTTCTACATGCGCCCAATCGAAGGCCTCACCGTTCTCGTCGACCTCGACACCAAGGAAATCGTCCACATCGCCGACCAGGATCGCGGGATACCGATCCCCAAATCCTCCGGCACCGACTACCGATTCGCGGTTGCCGGCGGGAACGAGTTGAAGTGTTCTCCGTTCCACCATTGACGGCAGATTCGGGAGGTGAGGCAGAACGTGACGCTTGTGGATTTTTCTTGCTGTTTCTTCTGCTCAACCTTCCGTTTGTTGGATTTTCGAAATTTACCGTTTGGTTCATTTTGTGTTATTGGTTCAATTAAGCTGAAAGTTTTAATTGTTTAGTTGCCTATAGGAATTATAGAATTTGTAAGTTCGTATTTGATGATTAAACTATAAAAGCTCTAAAATGAAAGATTTAAAAAGTCTTAAATGGCTCGTTGAAATTATCTTTTTTATCTAGCTTATTTGTATTATATATTTATTCATATTTAAGTATATTTTTTAATAACTCACGTGCAACGCACTTGCATTTCACTAGTATAATTAAATATATTATTTCTTTTTCAACGCTGAACATGTTTCCAGAATTTCCTCGAAGGTTCTCCTACTATACAATATGAAAAAAAAAACTAATAAATTATTTCTATAAAAAGTTGCCTATAAATTTTTAGACTTTTGAATTTAAATAAAGATTCACAAAGATAAATATTTTTTTTTATGAATGAAGCCAAAAAATAAAAAAAAAATATTTACTTTAATATTATCTTTATATTATCTCATTTATATTTTATAATAATATCTAAATATTATTTTTTAAAAAATAATTTCATAATTTAGTAAAAATTTATTTATACATGATATTAAATTAAATAATTATTATTTTTAATTAATATGATATAATATCAAAATAATATTAAACCAAATACTATAAATAAAAATTCTTCTAGAACAATCTTAAGATGAACCATCTACTCTAGTTTTTTAATTAATAAAATTTCAATGCTAAAATATATATATAAGCTATCACTGTATGAGTTGAGTTCACCGTAGACTTTCTACAGAGTCTCTGTCGAAAGTCGACCTCCACATATAGTATATGGTTAATCTTAAGGTTAACTTCCACACTGCAAATGCTAAATTTTTAAATTGAAATTTTAATACAAAAAATCTTAATTTACACCGAGTAGATATTAAGAGCAAAGATATTTGAACTAACAAATTCGACATTCAAAAGGTGAGAATTCAGACCAAATTAAATTCTTTCATTTTACTCATCCCTTGTACCAATTAGATAAATTTTTTTGTTTTTTTATTATAAAAATTTTCATGTATTAACTTTCAACTAATTTATCCTATTAAGTCTTTTTGAATTAATTTAATTAATTCAAAAGTAAAGGGTGCATAACCATAATATACAAAAATTAACAAATATTCAATCTTAATTATCTATTTTTTAACTTATATTGTGTCTTCATGAGTGATAGAAAATAATTCTCCAATTAATTATCATTAATTTCATAGTGTGTATATCAGTATAATAATAAATTATATGAAAATATATATTTATCACAGTAATATGCTTATTATGTAATTATTATCAGTTAAATAATATATAGATATAACATATTCTATTCAAGTTAATGCAAGATAAATAATTTCATCTCATATAAAATTGAAAATTGACTTGAAAGCCTTTATATTTTATAATTATTTCTTTGGATTAGGTAATTATAGTTGAAAATATCTTTTCAAGTATTTTCAATTGATATAAAGATTGAAAATTCTGTAATTTTATTTTTATGGAAAACTACAGAACATATAAGATTTTTAATTGAAATAAAAAGATTATTTTAAGTTTAAATGAATCACTTTTGAATAGTTCAAATGAATTGAACATTTCAAAGGAGTCAAATGGACCTGATTGAAAAATCTTAAAAAGTTAATTACTAACAGATCTCTATACTTAACTCTAATTATATTTTAGTAAATAAATTTTAAAAACTTACTAATAAGTTTCTTTATTTAACTACAAATTATATTTTGATATAGATTTTTAAAAAATTTGCAAGCAAATCTCTTAACTAATATAATATTAAGGTTTCTAAGATTAAATTTATTGTATATTCTGTCATTCAGATTCAAATAAATATTTTTTTATTAAAAAATATAAAATAAAATTAATTATTTACACTTTTTTTTCTCTTTTTTACTCAGGTGGGAGAAGGCGAAGTGAAGAGGAGGTGAGATGTGACGTGAAGTTTGCACAAAATACACGATAGTAGTGGAAGTTGGCATGATAAGTCTACAGGGGTCACAAATGATGAGTAAAGATTAATGAGACAGAGACTTCCCTAGCAACGTTGGTAAGCGACAGGATTTTCGCAACTGCAACAGATGACAGGCAAGGCTAGCAGGCGATTCAGGTGCAATAATCGAGCGAGATGCAAGTAAAAATGTGTCAGGCGTACATTGAGACTGCAGACGATCAACTCAAAGAAATGAAACTAGGGCAGACAATATTACTCTCGAGGACCTAAATCACCGGTCCCCCCTCTCTCTCTTTCTCTCTCCCCTTTAATCATATATTAGTTAAGAGCTACTAACATATAAGTAAGTTTTTGAAATTTATAGAACAAAATGTAATTAGGAGTTTACTATAGGAACCTATCAGTAATTAATTTATTTTAAAATGTTTAGATTAGTTGGAAAGTTATAAATTATATAGGGACCTGTAAGTAATTAAAATGTAATTTTCTCAATTCTCTTACCCGGTCATCTTCTCCTGTTGCCGGCGCCGCCGTCCTTGTTTCGACATCCTGCAAGTAAATCCTCGTTGCTCAATAAAACAGGGAGCACCCCCCTCTGTCTTCATCGACAGCAAGAAGAACGAGATGGAGACCCAGAAAACAATCGGCTTTCTACCTTGTCTTCTCGCCGTCTTCTTCCTCCTTCAGAGCCCCGCCATTGCAGTCAAAAAGGCAAGCGTTCGTCGCCCATCCCTTCCGAAAGCTTTGCTCTTCGCCAAGCCCTCAGTATGATGAACTTTCTCCTGTCTTCTTTTTTCTCTCTCTTTCTCTGCAGTCCTACGTCGTCTACCTCGGAGGCCACTCGAGCTTCGGAGCAGAGCCATCTGCTCTCACTGATGAGCTTCGCACTGAATCCCACTACGAGCTCTTAGAATCATGGCTCAAAAGGTGAAAAAGAATTGTTCAGTCGATTTTGTGATTGGTTGTAATTAACTCTTCGAGAGATTGTTGCAGCAAAGAGAAGGCTAGAGATTCGATCTTCTACTCTTACACAAGGTTCATCAACGGATTCGCGGCGGTCCTGGAGGAGGAAGAGGCACAGGAAATCTCCAGTGAGAAAGCTCTCCCCTGTTCTCCCGAGCCTCCCGCATTCCCCCGTTCTGACACCTATTATCTGCTTTGAACAGAGTATCCGGAAGTTGTCTCCATCTTCCCGAACAGAGGACACAAGCTTCACACCACTCGTTCATGGCAGTTCTTGGGCCTCGAAGAGGACGGCAAAGTCCCAATGGAGTCACTGTGGACGAAGGCCAGATTTGGGGAAGATGTGATCATTGGAAATCTGGACACTGGTAAGTGGAAGTGCCTCTGACTTCCCCTGCTTCTTCTGAATTCCAAGGGTCGAACTTTAAATCGGCAAGCAGTAATCATGTAATTTGGATCAAAAGGTTTGACCTTTGAGCTCATTCCCAGCTAGGGCTGTTATCTATCCGAGATCAATCATATTTCGATAAATTCAAAATCAGCTCGAATAGATTCGAATCGACTTAGAGCCAATTTTGAATCATTTTTGAGCGGCTCAAAATAATAAAATCTCAATTTTGTTGAGCCGATCTCGAGCCGGGTAAGCTCTACTTGGTCCAGCCCAAGATCGGCTAGGTTTATAATATATATATATATATATATAT
>JAEMOT010000003.1:231265-306911 GCA_019297695.1 Apostasia ramifera | reverse complement strand
ATATATATATATATATATACTTATTCATTAATTTCATCCAAAGTAATCTCCTATAACATATTAGTATATGTGAATATTTTAAGCACATATCATTATTACAAATATAAGATTAATTATGACATGAACTGATTTTATTTCGAGTTAATTTTAACAATATTGAGACGAGTAAAATACGAGTGAGTTTTGAGTAATTTTTCGAGCATAATGTTGTGCCGCAGGGGTATGGCCGGAGTCGGAGAGTTTCAGAGATGAAGGAATGGGGCCAATTCCAACAAGATGGAAGGGAGTATGCCAGAAAGATGAAGATCAAAAGTTCTTCTGCAACAGGTTTCAACTCTCAAACCTTTTTTTTTCTAATATCAAAAAAAAAAAATCTCAAATTTTTTTTTTCTGCTGATTTTTAACCATTAAATTTCATAATTCTTTGCTATAAAAAAAATCATAATTTTTAACTAATATTTGAGTTGCGAGGAAGCACAAACAATCTTGTAGAACCTAACGTATTATGTCATATTATATATATAATTTTATAATATTGAGTAAAAAATTAGTAAATTACACCAAAAATATTTTCATCGAATTATCATATTCGTGTCATATACATAGAAAAGCATTTATATCTGTGTGTTGTGTTATATTGTGTCCCAGTACGTGTGCCTCTTAATTGAGTCGTGAAGACATTATTCAAAATTTATGCTTTATTAATTGTAGAGTAAATTGCATTCGGGCTCTTGAGATCGAAAAAAGCATTGTAAATTGATTTAAATTTTTTAAAAATTTCAATTTAAATCTCTAAGATTATTAAAGCGCTGTTATTTGGTCCCAATTAAAATATAATTGTTAAAGTTTTACTATTATATAGTAATATTATTCACAATTATTAATTTTTGATCTTTTGTACAATATAATTTTAAAATATTATATAATATTATAGAAGAATTAAATTAATAAGTTATACTTTAAGATTTTGGGACAAGATGATCAAACATAGATTACACTATAATACTAAGGTATTAGAGAATTAGTTTGATTTTATACCAGATAAATCTACTACGAAAATATTCATTTATTAAGAAATTTAAGAAAAGAAATGAAAATTTATATTTAATTTTTATTGATTTAGAAAAAACTTATAACAAAGTCTCAAGAGAAGTACTTTAGAGAGTTTTAAAAAAGTAAAAGATTTACACTATTTATATTCAAATTATTAAATACATGTATAAATAAGTTTTTATTATATTCAAACACAAAGACGTTTGATTAAGTATTTTCTATTACAGTTGAATTACATTAAAGCTCAGTTTTAAATCTGCAATTTTGCGTTAATTATGGAAGTCCTGACTGGACATATTCAAGATGTGCTTTATTGTATACCCTTCGTAAATGATATTGTCCTTATAGATAAAATTAAAAAAAAAAGTAAAAGCGAAACTCGAGCTTTAAAGGATACTTTAGAATCTAAAAATTTTCATCGTAGTGGATTAAAAATTGAATATATAGAGTGCATATTTAGTCAAGAAAGAAGCACATATATTAGTGATGTGATAATTAATAATCAAATTATCAAGAAAAGTGAGCACTTTAGATACCTTGGATTAATCATACAAAATAATGGTGAAATAGATAATGATATTATTTACAGGATGTATGCAGGATGATTAAAATAGAGAAGTACTTTATAGTAGTAAGAGGGCGTTTGGTTCAATGTTATCTTGACGCTATGTTATGTTATATAAAGAAAGCAATTGTTTGATTTAATGACATCTATAGATAATCTTATACAAGATTATAAAATTATTAGTTAAAGGATGACATCTAGATGTCATGACATCTATATTACATAACATAACATCAAGATAACAACGAACCAAACGTCTCCTAAGATCAATGATGATTTATGATGCTAAATAATAGCCTACAAAGAGAAAATATAAAAATAAAATTACAGAAATGAGGATAAGGGCTTGTTTGGTTGGAGGATAGATTTGGGTAAAAAAAGAAAAAATATTTTATTTTATAGAGTTGATGGGAAAGAAATTTATTTTAATATTGGGAGGTGTGTTTGATGTGAAATAAAGTTATTAAAATTTATAATAAAATTAAAATATTATTATTTTATTAATTGGCCCATTTTTAGGGCTTTGCCAAACAAGGTAGATGTGTGAATATATTTGAAATGATAGAATGAGAAATACGTATATCCACAGAAAGTTAGAGTTGCATTAATTAAGGATAAACTTAGAGAAAGTCGGCTTAAATAATTTTGACATGTAAATCATAGGCCAATTAGAGCTTCAGTTAGAAAAATCGAGTTTTTAAATTTTGCTCATATACAAAGAAAATAGGGTGACTAAAGAAGACATGACAAGAGACTATAAAAAATGATCTTACTTATTTAAATTTAGAAAAAAAATTATTATTTTATAGAGTGCAATGAAAATAAAAAATTTATATAATCCACCCTACCTAGTGAGATTAAAGCTCGTCGTCGTTGTTGTTATTGTTATATAATTTTAAAACATTAATATTTATATTTTTTGAATTTCAAAAATTTAGAACAAAGTAAATAAGAGACATTAAAAATTAAAAATTAAAATTTCATTAAATTTTTTAAAAATGACGAGAATAAATGAGTATAATAACCTTTTAAATGTATAAACGGTTAAAAAGTGAGATTTTGAAGGAGGACTAAAACTAAAATTATTTTATAACTCCGAGATCAAATTTGAAGTTTTTTTGAAACTTGAGTGTAATTTACAACGCTATCCCGAGGGCCCGGATGCAATTTGCCATAAATTGTATTTCATAAATGCATCATGATCTCATAATTGTGAAATATAATTATTATGGACCACTGACAGGTAATATAATGATGATAGGATAATTAATATTAATTAGGTCCCTCTAATTTAAATTTATATATAATTAAATTTTTTTAGTTTTAAAATTAATCTAATTGTCCCTCTAATTTGATATAAAATACAAATAAATTGATATTAATTAAATTACTTAATAAAAATATTTTTTTTATTAATAAGTCAATTTAGATTTTATCATCATCAAAAATATTAATTTAATTTTTAAAATTATTTAAATTAATTTATTAATTAAAAAAAATTATTAAATTTTTTTATTAATGTCAAAATACTTATTTATATATTACCTCAAATTAAAAAATTAACTTAATTAATTTAGAAATTAGAAGGACTTAAATATATATAAATTTAAACTAAAGAGACCTAATTATTATTAATTCTTTTATTTAACATATTCACAATAAATGTCAAATATTGACCAAATCAACACACTCAAACAAAAATTATAAATGATATTATATGCCTTGTATATAAAACTACCTTATCTTATTTTTGAAACATTCAATTCCCATAATTTACATCTCATGTATCTGAAAAGATTATAAATTATAGTTTAATTATCTTTTGTCATATATTTTTTTTAGTAAATATATCTTGTAGATCTCTAAAATTAAGAAATATCTCAAATGGATTCAATTATTTTTAAAAATTAGCATCTATTTTTTTTATTTTAGACATATTTATTAGTTTGTAATATTAAAAAAATTATATAATATGTAACTAATAATTAATATTAAAATTTTTTGATTCACCTCATAAACTTTTTTTTAAATTAATAATTAAAAGAAAAAATATATATTAATTTTGATAAACGGTTCATTGGCAAATCATATTGGGGTTGACGCACCAAACTGTACCCGAGTTCTCTTAGACGGGTCAAATTCGAGTCAACCCGTTTATAGCTTATACTCGTATAAGCTCCACCCATATTCGATTAAGCTGGGTTGGGTTCGAATCAGATTCAAGAGTCGAGTAAAAAATTTTGACCCTAGCCAAATACATAAAAAAAGGTTTAAGTAATTTTTCAAAAAAATGGTAAAATGGGAGAGGCACATGCAATTGTGAAAGAAGTAGCACTTTTGACTTTAGATCAATGTTGCTTTAATCATATTTTAGATCTTGTTAATTATTAAATAAGTACTCCTTTCAAGATGAAAAAAAATTTAATAAGATTTTTTTTTTTTTGATGAAAATATGTTCATAAGTTGAAGTTTATAAGGGGACAGGAGTGAAAAAGCTTGATTCTTCCAATTTGGCTGCCAACTATTGGAAGAAAAATAAATGTTAAAGGTGCAAATCTTCTCATGACCAAAACATTTTGAAAAATATTAATTTCAAATAATTTTGAAAAAGAAAATGATATGGACCTATAAAAAAATAATAGTTTCTTTATATTAGAAGTATAATTAACCGAAGGATAAATTACACAAATTCCTGAGTTTAGAGCTTAATAATGCACAAGTTCTCGTTCTCAAAATAATAATATTGGGATCTCTAATTTTAAAATCATTATCAAATAAGTCTTTTTTTAATCTTTTTATTATTAAAATTTTTACAATTATCATTATATTCCTCTCCGCTTTCTCTCTCTTGCACAAAGAAAAGTCTGTTTCATAACAAGGCCCTATAATAAAAGGAAACCAAATAGACAAACAAGTAAATCATAGGAACATGTAAATATTTATGTAGTTCGAAAAAAAATACTTCCTACATTCACTAACTAAGCCAAGCAATGGGAAAAAATTAAAGAAAACAAGTCACTAGAGGTGATTAGATGGAAAGATTATAAGAAAAAGATTCAAATTCTCTTTCAATAAATTTGAATGGATAATAGTCAAGACATGAAAAGATTATTGGAGATCAATAACATCAATTCTACTATCTTGATATTTCATAATCTCATATGTTCTGATTGGGTCATTGAGATGAGAGACCATCTAGCTGCAAATGAGGGTGTTATTAATAAGTAACTGCCAGTTGTTACCCTAACTTTTGGTCAATCATATTAGCTTGGTGATGTTTTGTGATGCCCGTGGTTGAAGAGGGCGGGGAGTGATTGCCGGGTGATGTCCTAAGAGAAAGAATCACTGAAGTAAAGTGCGGCTTCTGACAGACTTCTAGGTCGAATAATGAGTAGTGAGAAGAGCATAGAATGAATCGTCTCACATCGGAAAGGGAGGAAGATCCTGAACTGTATAAATAGATAACGTGATCTCAAATGGTAGAGACGTCTTTTAGGGCAAAACTGTAAAGCTAATGATGAAAACTCTGTAGTTAAGCGTGCTCGGGTTAGAGTAGCATTGGGATGGGTGACCTCCTGAAAAGTGCTTAAGTCACGCAATTTTTCTAAAATCAAAGCGGACAATACCTCTACTTTGAGATCAAAGAATGTTACATATTTGTTGCAGAGTTAGAGCATGATAAATAAAATAATGAAGTGACAGTTGTTAAGTAGATATTGAGTGAAATAAGCTAAATTGGTTGTGTAAATTGATGATATCTCACGTAGAAGAATTGCAGGGGCCTATAAATTATTTTAAGCTAGTTCACTTATAAGAAAATTAGGTATATTTTATAGCAATTAAGTGCTAGCCCTACATTTCATACCTAGTGCCAAATGTATGTTGAAGGGGGTGCGAAATCTCATGGACTCTTTTGTAATTTATCCTTCATTTTGTCTTCTAATAGGGTAAAATTACTACAAGCCCCTATATTTTAAGGTGTCTATCAAGCAAGCCCAAATTTCTAAATTGAAAAAAGTTCCTTATAACAGATTTGAAGGAATTTCTAGAAGGGACAATTTTGTAATTCTAAAACTACGAGAGCTAATGGTAATTTATTCTCTATTGTTGTAGAAAAATTCTAAAGGTAAGGGAGATTTACAAACATGGAAAAAATATTTATTTATTACCAATGTTTCTTATTTTTTATAAAATTTAAAAATATACTAAGTTTTAGATGATATATACGTAAATGTGTTGCATCTGGATCCGCGCCAAATCATCTAGAGCGCACACGTGGAAGCTTACATGGCATCAGCGCCACAAGCGTCCGACGTCTACAGAAAGAGTATCAGGCCGAACAGCAGACGTTGAAAAGACCGAGACGAACAGCAGAGGTCAGTTATGACCGGTGTCCAAGCGCAGTATCCGGGAATCATACCGCTTTCAAGAGGTATGAGCTTCCCCGCCCTCAGATCGTACCGTCCGTACATCGTACAACTGAGGCCAGAGAGTGACCCCCCATGCAGGCATTGATGATCTGACATTAAAACTGAGGCCCATTCCGTTGAAATGACTTCACAGGCTAGACCAGAATATAAAAATCTCTGTAAACAGAAAAAAAAACTCGAGCTGTTTTTCCCTCTTAAAAGGAAACCTCCAACTCTTCTACTGTAATCTCAACTTCTTAGTGGAAATTTTCAAAGTCTCATCGAACGGAGCCGTGGTTTTTCGGCTCAGTCGGTTTTCCACGTAAAAAATTCTCTTATTGTTTTATTGTCACAATAAAATGTCCTATTTTTAAATTGAAAAAAATTATTTTAAGGGATAATTTTGTAATTCTAAAAGTACAGGAACCTGATAGTAATTTACGCTCTACTGATCCAGGAAATTGATCGGAGCGAGGTACTTCAACAAGGGCTACGCCGCCGGCGGCGGGACGGTAAACTCCACCTTCAACAGCCCCCGCGACATCGACGGCCACGGCACACACACCCTTTCCACCGCCGGTGGAGCCTTCGTCCCAGGCGCCGGCGTCCTCGGCTTCGGCAACGGCACCGCCAAGGGCGGAGCCCCCCGAGCCCGCCTTGCCGCCTACAAGGTCTGCTGGCCGCCAGTCAACGGCAGACAGTGCTTCGACGCCGACATCCTCGCCGCCTTCGAATCCGCCATTAGTGACGGCGTCGACGTCCTCTCCGTCTCCCTCGGCGGCGAACCTTCCCCCTACTTCTCAGACGGCATCCCCGTCGGCTCCTTCCACGCAGTTTCCAACGGGATCGCAGTCGTCACCTCCGCCGGCAACTCGGGGCCGGCAGTGGGTTCCGTGTCAAACCTGGCTCCGTGGCTGGTCACCGTCGGAGCTAGCACCATGGACAGGGAGTTCCCTTCCTATGTTATCTTCGGCAGAGAACGCGTCAAGGTTCGATTTTGATTTCCGCCGTTTTCTTTCTTTTTGGCAATAAGAAGAAAATAAAAAAGGGATAATTGCATCTGGGACCCTCAGGTTGAATGAGCAGTGCAAATAAGTCTTAACATTTTAAAATGCCTGATTTTAGTGCTTCACATGAGATTTTCCATTGCATAAAGTCCCCCAACTATGACAGAGCTGTTAAAATGAACATAAATGACCTTTTGTCGAATTTTCTTTAGTTCCCAACTAATAGTGAGGGATAGCCGGAGAGAAAAGCAGCAAAGGATGATGTTGTCTTTTTTTTACAATACTCATTAATTTTAGGGCTCAAATGCAATTTATCCTTAAAAAAGTCAAGCTAAAATGAGAGAGGCAAATAATCATGTTCTTGAGAGATATGAGTAGTATTATTATTTGTGTGCTAAATTAGGAGAAACATAAAATCAAGCAAAATTAATTATAAATTCAAACTAAATAAGGCCTAAATATTCATAAGTTATGTAAATGTCTATAGTTCACGACTTATGTCATGCTGTATATATTTACATTTAGTATTTTTTATTGACATGATTCTTCGGTCAATACCGACATATAATTGTTTGTTATTACATTGAAGGGCTCATCTTCGATTGAACGTTGAGAATGTTTTTAAATTTTTAAAAAAAATTCTTTTGATGGCATTTGGTCTCATGATCTACACCAAATTCTAATTGTTGCCTTCAGGGGCAAAGCCTTTCAATGGAATCTCTACCAAAAAACAAACTTTTTCCCTTCATTCAATCAATGGATGCAAAGGCAGCCAATTCATCGCTCCAGGATGCGTAAGTTCAATCTATTTTGTCATTTTTTCGTAAATTAAACAGCATCGACATGCTACTACAGAAATAGCCTTTTACAGCGGTTAAAAATCATTGTAAACAAATAAACAAAAACTACTGCATAAGTGAGTGCTGTAAAAAAATATTGTATTAGATAGTGGGTTTTGAACCGCTGTGTAATATACCTATAGACAACGGTCTCTTGAAAGCACCATTGTATATTAATATACATAGGCCGTAGTTTTTTCAAGAGAATCGCTATCTATGTATTATCATATGCAGCTATTAGATCTCTTGAGAGAACTGCTTTATATAACTATAGATATACGACAGTTATTTCAAAAAAAATCACTATTTATACCTTTCTGTTATATATATATATATATATGCACATGTACAACCAATTAATATAAAGTTTGATTTTGTAGAGAGTTGTGCAAAATCGGATCTTTGGACCCAGAGAAGGCCAAGGGGAAGATTGTGATGTGCACGAGAGGAGTTAGTGATAGGGTGGAGAAGGGGGAGGTGGTGAAGTTGGCGGGCGGCGCCGGTATGGTTTTGGCCAATGACGCTTCCACCGGATATGAGATCATTGCCGACCCTCATGTCCTTCCAGCCACCCACATCACCTTCGTCGATGGCCAAAAGCTTCTCTCCTTCTTGAACTCCTCCAAGTATGAAAAAGAATATATATGTATTTTTTAGATTTACATACATATTTTTCAATTCTTTTTCAGTAACATATTACACTCTTTATTCTTCTATTTTATAACTTAACTCCTTCAAATTTTTTAAATATAATATATTTTTTTGAATTAATGAAAACTTCTAAAAATGTTTGCAAATGCACATATGATAATATTTTTCATGTTTAGAAGATTTAGTAGATTAAGTTATAAAATAAAATAATAAAGTGCTTAGGAAGATTATGTATGTAGATGCCCTTCATTTTGCCTTTTATATATTTCATCATGCACTTAATGCCTTTTCTTTTCACATCTCATCTTCTTTTTATTCTCTTTGTTTGTCACCTTTTCTTATCATTTGTTATGATTTTTCTTAATTGAATATAGATAGTTTTATAGTGTAAAAACTCAATATTGTAAATTGTACTCTAACAGCAATGTTAATTGCAAAACTTGGAACATATTCTGATCCAATCTACTATATTGTTTATGTCGAATCGATCAACTAATCATCAATTCTCGTATTGGGTCATTCCACAATACTGAATATAATAATCTCAAATATTTAAAATAATATATTTATTCTTGTTATTAATTCATTATCATTAAAATAATAAACACGATAGAAGTAGACTAATTAATTATCGTTAGATTTAGATTTGTTCAAACTAGTTTGATATATAATCTAGTTTTGAGATCCAATCGAGCCAGATGGTGAGAGTTTGTTTATAGTCGAAGCAATCAGACTAGATAATTAGGTTTTCACATAGTTAATAGTAACAAAAATCGATCGATTACGACTTTATTTTTTAATTTAATCTATCAGATGATCATTCAATAAATTAGAATTCAAAATTATGATTAATCAGTCATTGAAACTGCATGTGCAACAGAAACTATATATTTGTTTAAGCTTAACGAACTTAACTGCCGTTTCTGCAGGTCACCCAGGGCTTCCATTACAGTCCCATTTACTGCTCTAGATACCAAGCCAGCTCCATTCATGGCTGCCTTCTCTTCACGAGGCCCCAACGCCATCAACCCTGAGATCCTCAAGGTCTCCAGAAATAAAAATATCATATATAATCTTCTCCTTATTGCTGCAGCTAATTTCTCCTTACATTTCAATCTTTTTCAGCCTGATATTACTGCACCAGGAGTGAGCATCATTGCAGCTTACACTGAAGCAAATTCTCCCACAGATCTCACCTTCGACAAGCGCCGGATTCCCTACAACTCGTTGTCCGGCACATCGATGTCTTGCCCTCACATTGCCGGTATCGTCGCCCTTCTCAAGTCGGCTCACCGAGAATGGAGCTCTTCTGCTATCAAATCAGCAATCATGACAACCGGTTAGAAACCTTTCCCTCCTCTTCTTCTTCTTCTTCTTCTTCTTCTTCTTCTTCTTCTTGCATTTTGTTCTCGCACTAAACCCAAAATCAACAGCAAGAACACACGACAATCTGAAGGAGCCAATCAAAAACTCGTCCTTGTCGAAGGCCAATCCGTTCAACTACGGCTCAGGCCATGTTTGGCCAAACCTGGCACTGGACCCTGGCCTCGTGTACGACTTGACCATCGAAGACTACTTGAACTTCCTCTGTGCTCTGGGGTATAACTCCTCCCAAATCAGCACCTTCCGGACTTATAATTGCCCCGAGAAGACGATGCTACTGGAGGATCTAAACTATCCTTCCATCACCGTCCCCAACCTTGTGAACTCCATCACCATCACTCGAAAGTTGAAGAATGTTGGGGAACCAGGGACATACTCAGCCCGCTGGAGAAACCCAAAAGGGGTCGTCATGTCTGTGAAGCCGACAAGCTTAACCTTCGTGAAGATAGGGGAGGAGAAGACTTTTACTGTTACATTGAGGATGAAGAACAAGGATGACGCCAAGGATTATGTTTTTGGCTCCCTAGTATGGTCAGATGGTTATCATGATGTAAAGAGTCCAATTACAGTGAAGTCTCTAGTCTAGAGACTCTTAAATTTTTTCATTTTCTGATTTCTCCGAAGAAACACAAGAGATTTGCTGAATTTAGTACGATATATATGGATTAGTGAAGAAAATTTTATCAGCACTCTGAATTTCACATGATCAAAACATTTGTTCTAGATATATATACATAAGTTTGGGACTACTTTATTTCATTTTGATGCATTAAAGTAATTAGACTGATTAACAGTTTTATGTTTATTTAACATTATTATTGACTGAATGTGTATAGCCTACAAAAAAAAGAGTGAAATGAAAACGAAAAAAATTATGCGATTCGGAGAAGTTTTCATGACACTTTTATTAAAATTGATGGATCAAATTATTTAATTTGAAAATTAAAGAAAGTTATATGCACATAAGGCCAAATAAAAAGGACTCTTTAAGTGATATTTGCTTTTTAATACGCAATTAATAAAAGTAAATAGAAAAAAAAATAAATAAAAAAATTAAAAATTACATACAACGCACATAAAAACAAGAAAAGAAAAAAGTATTATCAAATAACCCCATGATTTATTTATTTTTGATAGAAATCCATGTTATTGCCCTTGTCAAATTAATCAAACTAAATTCTATTATTCACCGCAGTTGTAATTGAACTTAATGTGTTCCTCAGATTAACTTTAATTTGAATAAAAATTAATTTTATAAATCATATTATATATAAACCTTAATATTAAGTTAATAATATTTCAAATACTACATAAATTTTAATATTAAAATTTATTTTATTTTACATTCTAAATAATTATAAAAAAATTCATTTTACATATATTCAAAAATAAAATAAAATTCATCTCAAATTTTCTGTAAATCTCAAAATAAGAATATTGTATTAAAACTAAACTCAATGTTCTATCTTTTACCATTTTTTATTGTGTTGGGAATCATGCGATATACATGAGAATCATTCCGCATTAAATAATCAACAAAAGCTGAGCTATTAATATAAAATTTTAAGGGTTATTTATTTGTAAGATTAAATTTAATAAAGTTAAAATTAAACTTGAATAAAAATATTTTTTATTAAAAATTGTGAATGATGTGATATATATATATAAAGTTAGTAATTATGTTGAGATATGTGAAGAAAGTGATATAAAGTTAGTTATTATTTTAGTAATGTATGTAGGATGTGAAATAAAGTTAATTTTTAATGTTAAATTTTATATATGATGTGATATGTCTGGTTAAAATTAAACCAGATTAATTTTTAACTTGAAAATAAACAGGGCCTAAGGCCCTGTTTGGCGCGAGGACCAAAACAGGACCAAAATAGTACTAATTTTAAAAAAAAATAAATAAATAAATATTTTAAATTATTTTACACAAATTTAAATATAAAAAAATATTATTTTACTTTATATACTCAATAATTTAAAATAAAAATATCAACTTTATTTCACATTCTAGACCAGAATATTCAAATCGAGTATTTTGATCTAAGATGTGAAATAAAGTTTATATTTTTATTAAAATTTATTGAGTATGTGAAGTAAAATATTATTTTTTATATTAAAATTTGTGTAGAATAATTAAAATAATTTATTTATTATTATCATTGTTATTTTTTAAACTAGTACTATTTTGTTCTTATTTTGGTCCTCGCGCCAAACAGAACCTTAGTCTTTAACTATTAGCCTAGCTTTTTTTGTATATCAAATTTTAAGGTATTACTCTACTAAGAATTAATATTAAAGTCAATGGTTAGAATACGATGAAGTGGCCATGCAGGTTATGCTCTCATAGGTCGTTGCTTTCTCTATCATGGTTAGAAGAATGCAAGAGTAAGTTGATGTCTATTATGGCACTAGGCAATTGAGTAGACAATTAGTCGCATGTAGGTTTATTGAAGGGGGGAGTTGATTCAATATGAATGGGATCTCATGTGAGAAGGAGATTATTAGAATTCATATAAGAATTATCCTATATTAGATGATAACAACTTAAGGTATTAATATATAATTATTATTAATTTTTTATAAGCATTAATATATAATTGTTAGCCTATGTTTTGAATTAAAAAATGTTGACAATTATATATTAGCTACAATTTGAGTTCCCCAAGTATGATTGAAGGAATGATAATTTATACACATAACTATTTAACCAACCCTAACTCACTTGCCCCAAAAGGGTCAAATAAAGGCTTAAAAATTCAATCCATGGGGTAAGTATGGATCCTATAAATTGAATTTAGAAGATAACTATCACAAATTGGGTAAGAGTTTAATATAAGTATACCACCTCTATGTGACGTACGACTAATAGTTGAAGATGATGAAAAGTAATCACTGAGTAATGTCTCAACAAAAAAATTACAAGTATAAGAAGTAGTTCTCAACAGACTTTTAGGCTTAAGTAGTGGACTGGAAAAAAATTGATGTTACTTTAAAATATAAATGCAATTTTCAGAGAAAATTTATGAGACTAATGGTAAAAAATATATAGTTAAGCTTACTTGAGTTAGAGTATTAGTCCTACGATAGGTGACTATATGTGAAGTCCTCAAGTTACACGGGTTTCTTAAAATTAAGATGGATAATATGTGTATACCTAGGATACAGGATGTTATAATATGATTTAGAGTTGATGTCCTACAGTAAAATATGATTGAGAACGATCTTGCATAAATGGTTGACAAGCTATGACAACCCATGACTTAACATGGTAAGAAGTAAATCTAAGCCTGTAAACGAGTCAGATTCATATTAAATTAGCCTTGAATTGAATTTAGATCAATTTAAAATTAGATCACAACAAAAAACAATAGTAGGTTAACACTCGTAGTAGCATAAGTGGTTGAATAGACAAGAGTAGGTTAACACTCAACTGATTTTTTGGAAGGAGAATGGATCTAATATGAATTGATTCTTGCTAGTCTCTCTCTCTCTCTATATATATATATATATAGATATTTACATATTTAATTAACTTAACTTCTCATAAATAATAATAATAAATAAATAACTTAACTTAATTAATAAGGCAATTTTTTATGGCTTAAAATCAACTTATTTGAAATTAAATTTTAAATTAATTAGTTTTATAATTTTATTTAAATGAGGTTTATAAGCAAAATATTTTGATGTTTATGATACAACTAAAAAAACCATTAAACGGAGCCACATCAAACAGAATTATTTTGTAAAAAGAATGAAAACATAAATAAATATAAATATTAAATAATTTAACTTTTCTGTTATAATCATTTTAAGTAACAAGAAAATTGAATTTCAAATTATTAATAAATTTATTTTTTTATTTAAAAAATAATTTCTAATTCTAAAATTATTGCACCAATTAATAACTTAAAAATCATAATACAAATAAAAAATATGCATTAAATAATAAAATAAATAAATACTTTAGATTAAACTTTTTTGAAATTATTTTTTTTAGCAAAATTAGAAGCTATTTTTTAAAAACTATCAAGTTTTATGTATAAATTTTTAGAAATAAAAAATAGTCTAACTTTTATATTTTTCTTTTTACAGGAATTTCAAAATATATTTCTAAAAGCTGAAAAAATTGGTATACTGAAATATTATTTTTTTAATTAATTTTTCTAGTGATATCAAAACCTATTTGTAAAAGCTTTGACCAGCCTTACAGCTTACTAATATTGAAAAATATATAAATAATTATAATTAATTTTCCCTTTTTTTATTCATATTTTATTTAAAATATTTAAAAAATGTATATTTAACAAACTATTAAAATTATAAATATTATGTTGGGGAATATTTTTTGTGAAAACATATATTTTGTTGGATTCGTAAAAAAGTTAAAATTTGAGTTAGCTAAAATATAAGTAAGTCAATTGATAAAAATCTTGAAGCAAGAAAGCTAATATAAAAATGCTTTTTAGATAAATACAATATTAAATCTAAATTTATATAAATTTAGAAAATATATGTATATATATATATATATTTATTATAAACTTTAATTTAAAAAATAAAAATAAAAATAAATAGTTATATTTACAAAATAAAATAAATAACTAATAACTAAATAGTTAAATAATTTTGTTTAAATTTTTTATTTTACAATTTAAATAATTTTAGAATAACTAATTATAAGGTATAGTTTGCTATTCAAAAAATATGTATAATAAGTAAATTGTAATATATAAATTATAAAAATAAATTTATATAAAAGCAAACTATTTTAATTAAAAATCTATTTCCTTTTTTTTTTTGTAAGAGATTTTTTGCACTTGGTAATTGCTATGTAAGAGATTTTAATATGATATTTTTAATTAATCAATTATATTATGTGCTTGTTCTTGTTTTACATGAATTAAACTGCTACTTATGAAGATTTAAATTCACTAGCTTAAGAAATATCAGTTAATATAAATATCGTAATTTATTTTTTCTTATAGATTCGAATTTAAAGTCCATTAAAATCATAGTTGATTTTTTAAAACTTCTATTAATAAGTTAAAAACTTTGTCTTCGCATTTGTTTTCTCATTGGATTAAATTATTTTGAAGTAAATAAAATTATTTAATTGTCTGCAAACTTTAGTTTAATTTAAATTTTAAAATTCAATAAGATTGAAATAATATTGTTTTCAATATTTGTTATTTATTGGATTAAAACGGTAGAAATGATATACAAGCTTTTACTTTAATTTGACTTATTTATTATCGATTCAAACTTGATTAATTTTTATTTCAGTTAAAATCTTAAGTATATTTGCTTATTCAATCAACGTAAATTATGTCTTTTATCTTAATCTAATATATAGAAATAGATCTAAAATCAATTTGTTTGAACAAAAATTATAATATAATATCTTTAAGCTATTAAGAAAAAACTAACTAATATATTGAAAGCAAGCTCTCTTCGTCTCTCTCTCTCTCGTTATAGATATATATGTAATTCATAAATTTTATATTAGAACTCGTAACATAATAAAATAAAAAATAACTAAAAAAAGATTTCATTGTCTTGTATGTTGCTTAATATTTAATTATAGCAATATCATTTTCAATACCTAAGCCGATATAGCGGAAGACAAAAGGAGAAGTTATTAAGTTCCCACGAGCTAACTTTTATTTTAAAGGCGTTGCACATACATGAAAAATAAAATATTTTCAAGAATTAAATGACCAAAAGTATCAAATATAAATAGCTGAAAGTCAACACCGTGAGCTTAATAGGTAGCTAGGTTTTAAGAAGTAACAGCACGACCAGCAACCACTCCAAAAGGAATACCATCTGATATGACAACTGCAACAGATGTCAAAGGTGAAACTCCTGTAACATCCAAGCAGAGGTCGACGCTCTCAGACTAATTATAAATTAAAATATTAGCAAAACATACAGAATGAGACTCAGATGCTGGAAAAGTTAAAAGAATCTCACGATGATATCGCACCAGCGATCAAGAATATCAACTAACTTTTTAATTAATCTAATTTTGAGTTAATTTGTTCTGATCCTATATGCTGGCTTAAATTAGATCGATAAAAATCTCAAGCCATAAAAATAATTTATTACTCGAGTTGCTTGAATCAAATCATGAATCTCGAATTAATCTAAAATTTAATTTAACTTTCCATCAATTTTTAGTGTTCAAGGTAAGTTAACAGACTTAACCAATTACCAACTTACCCATAAAATAAAAAAATAAAAAACCATAATTAAGATCTAAAAAAAAGTTTTTTTGAAGTAAAAATAAAATAAAAAGGTTAGACTCCACGCTTTTCCAGCACAGAAAAAGTCTATAGCCGTTACGTTCTTCCCGCAAACTCCTCTCTGAAAAGATCTCTCTATTCTTTTTTCATATGCACACTGTAAATTCAATATCAAGCAAAAATATTTTAATTCCAATTGGTTTTTAGATCAGATAAGCGCAGATTCAAATTCAGAATCTACATATGAAGATAAACAGAAGATTTAAATTCAAATTTGGATTGAGATAAGCACAAGATTTAAATTCAAATTTGGATTGAGATAAGCACAAGATTTAAATTCAAATTCGTGTTTATTCATTATATATTTATATGCCTTTTTTGGCTATTCGAAGAAGAAGAAGAAGAAGAAGAAGAAGAAGAAGAGTTTTAAGGGGATGGGAGGTTCTTTAGGTTTGTTCGCAGTCTTGCTCTCATCTCTCTTGATCTTGCCGGCATTGGGAAGCAAAAAGGTATGTTTTTGCGCTTTGGGTCTTCACCAAAGGAGGATTCTCTGCTAGAAATTCTTCAGATCTTAATGCTGCGTCTTTAATGGAAGGTTTACATTGTGTACCTTGGGGCTCATTCCCATGGCAAAGTTGCGACCTTTGAGGATTTTCAGGGAGCTACAAGCTCCCACCGTCAGTTCTTGGAGTCTTTCGTGGATGAGTAAATAAATTTCAGATCCTTCTCTAAACCAATCATCTTCTTCAATATTCCTACCAATTAATCGTCTTCTTCGATCTTGATCAACGTTTGGCAGCAAGAAGAAGGCAAGGGAAGCAATGGTGTACTCCTACACAAAGCACATCAATGCCTTTGCTGCATATCTAGAGGAAGAAGAAGCAGCAAAGATCTCAAGTGAGTGAATTCCTCTTCTTCTGATCGGAGTCATGAATAACATACATACTGATTCAATTAGCTTGGGTTTTTCTGAAGATCACCCTGCTGTTATCTCCGTCTTCCCCAATGGGCTCAAGCAGCTCCACACCACAAGAACATGGGGACTTTTAGGGTTGGAAGGGAACAGCGGCCAAGTTTCTCCAGCTTCACTGTGGAAGAAAGCTAGCTATGGGAAAGATGTTATTATTGCTCATCTTGATACTGGTTCTTCAATCTTTTCTCCCCTTCCTCCTATCTCTAATATTCTTTACATCATTCATAATCTAAAAACAAATATATAATAGGAAATCAATCCACGAATACTACAAAAATTACAGATAATAGATATGTCTTTCTTCCAACAAAAATAAAAAATATTATATATAGGCCAAGCAATCAAATGTCCATATTATTTACGTAACATCAGTATGATTACTCATGAAACTCTTCCTACTTGTGTCAATTTTTTGTTCTCTGATTTTCAAAGTCTTCCGGTCTCACAGTAATATAATATCATGAATTATTTTTTTTAAGTAGAAGTATAAAAGTATTACCATCTTAGTTAATTTTTTGCCGTGCTTCTTTAAGTAGGAGTCTGGCCGGAATCCGCGAGCTTCAGCGACGACGGAATGGGGCCAATCCCCTCCAGATGGAGAGGATCCTGCCAGAAAAGCAAGAAATCCGGCGTCTTCTGCAACAGGTCTTCTCTTCCGTTCCTAATTTTGGGCCTCAAACCGAAAAGCTCTGCTTTTTCTGAATCTCTAATGGCGTTTTCGCTCAGGAAGCTGATCGGAGCGAAGTACTTCGACAAGGGATACAAGTCCATGGAACACTTGCCTTCGAACGCGAGCTTGGGGACGGCGAGGGACACCGAGGGGCATGGAACCCACACGTTGTCGACCGCCGGTGGGAGGTTCGTCGTCGGAGCGAGCCTGTTCGGGTACGCGAACGGGACGGCGAAGGGGGGGTCGCCGGAGGCGCGTGTGGCGACTTACAAGGTGTGCTGGGAAGAAGGGTGCAGCGACGCCGACATACTCGCTGGGTTCGACGAGGCCATCCACGACGGCGTCGACGTGCTGTCGGTCTCGCTGGGCGGACACGCGCAGGACTTCGCCTCAGATTCGATAGCACTGGGGGCCTTCCACGCCGCCGTGAACGGGATCTCGGTGGCCTGCTCCGCCGGTAACGAAGGGCCGTACGACGGCTCTGTGGCGAACACGGCGCCGTGGGTGACGACGGTGGCGGCGAGCACGGTGGACCGGGGGTTTTTCAGCACTCTCACCCTGAGCAACAACAAGACCTTTGTAGTAAGTACCACAAATTGGTTGAGCAAATTACCTATAGGTCCCTGTAGTTTACAATATCGGAAACTTTACACATAGATCCTTAAAATTTAAAATGAGGATCTAACTGAAAAATTTTAAAAAATACAAACCAAAGTGAAATTATAATTATATTGTAGGGTCCTATTAGTAATTTAATCTTTTATCTATTCAAATATGATTTTAAAATGTCATAATAATTTGGTGTTAATTAGATAATTATTAGTCAACAAGAAGTATTTAATATGCAAAGCACATAATATTAGGCGGCCTCTCTCTCTCATCTTGATTCTGCG
Organism: Apostasia ramifera; assembly: GCA_019297695.1. Classification (NCBI taxonomy): domain Eukaryota; kingdom Viridiplantae; phylum Streptophyta; class Magnoliopsida; order Asparagales; family Orchidaceae; genus Apostasia; species Apostasia ramifera. Next base: position 288,211 of record JAEMOT010000003.1, on the reverse strand, counting down.
CACGCGCCCGGCGGCCGCGCGGCCCACGCATTTGCGCCGGATCGGGAGGAGAAAGAGGAGGGCAGGATAAAACGGTAATTTTAAAAATTTTAATAAAAAAAAAGAGTCATATAATAATTTATTAAAACTCAGGATCCGATGTTATATTTTAAAAACGTGGATCTGTGCGATATTAAGCGTTAAACTCAGGGACTTGAGCGTAATTTGCCCTCAATTTTATTTCAATCTTGCTAGCTAAATTTTAGATTTTACTGATTATAAAAGAAAAACATCCATATTATTAATTTTTACATCAAACATTAATTATGATAAAGTAAATGAGTATATTTGAATCCAACATAAACAGGTCAAATGAGATTATGACCCATAAACCCATATTTCCACCATTTTTTTAAGGGTGAAAATTGTGCATTACTGATTTGAAAATTTTATATCAAATTTTTTCGTAATTTTGATCTTTCGTTAAACGGGTTAGACTAAGTCGTGTATTAATGTTCTAGGCTCGAGCGTTGACCGGATGTTAACTTGAACTGCATGAATTTTGGATGATAAAATAACCGCGTCACAATTTTAAAATTCGAGTCAAATTCAGTTCTAGTTTGAAAAAATGACATGCAATAATTATCATAAATATGAATTTATGGAAATAACCCAATAATGTTATTTTTGCAAAAAAAAAAAATTACAAACTGAAAATTAGATTGGTTAATTCCTGCAGGGCTACAGCATGGCTTACAAGGGCATGCCTGCAAATAAATCCTACCCGTTGATCAACTCCTTTGCTGCCAAGGCTGCCAATGCCTCTAACCATGAAGGGTAAGAGCTAATTAATTATTTCACTTATTCAATTATTAAATATTTTAAAAATAAAAAAATATCTAGATATTTCAAAATTATGTGCATGATAAAATCAGACACTTAAGTAATATTTTAAAATAATTTTAACTTTGATGTGATGTAGAGGTGTAAATGGGTTAAATTCAAGCAAACTAATCTAATTTTATGTTTTATATTTTAAAGTTTGAGTCGAGTTATGAGTTTAGGATTTGTGTAGTAGGCAAAATATATTTCAAGCATTAAAATTATTATTGAAATTTACTATATACATATCTGTAAATAATTTAATTTTTTTAAAATACTGCCTTATATATATTACGTAAAAGTGTAATATAATATTTAAAAATTTACAGATTTAGAAATTCAAGTCAAGTTTTAGTTGTGTCATCTCATTTTAAGCAATTAAGCCGACTTTAGGTCATGAGGAACTCGAGTCGAATTTGAGCCAAGCTAAACTCGAACGATTTTTTAGTGAGCTTTGAGTTTCGAGCAAAATTTATGGTGCTAATGTGATGGAAGATTACGATTTTGGTCATTTTGCATTGACAACTTGACCTAAATCTAATGCAAATAAATCTGGCCATAATTTGGTTGACTCGTTACTGACCTGAACCCAAGAATTTGGGAGCTCAATAGTTGGGCTCAGGGCTAACCCAAATTGACCCAACTCAAAATGTTGTAGTTCAAGTTCACTGACTTGATCTTGTAACAAGGTTTGGGCTAACTCAAATCTTAACTGAAATTTGATTTTAGAACTATAATTTTAGCTTAATTAAATAGCCTCAAGTGACATAATTAAATTTTTCTTTCTATTTATTTTTTTACATTAGTCTCTCTCTGCTTTTCTTGTGGACATAGAAAAATTCCTCAGAATTATATAAATATGATATTTTTTGTGATTATATTATTCTTTTATTAGTGTTATGTCTTGTATTTATTGAATTTAATATTACAAAACTATTATTCTTTGGAATTATTAATTTGTAGTGATTAAAGATTCAACTAGCTTGACCATCGGTTCAATTATGTACTAAACAGTAGGCTTATTCTTGAGAGACTATGTAGGCCTTTATTGGATGAGCATCCCTAATAAAAAATGAACAATAACTATAAAATCATGCATGTGAAACCTTATTATATATGTTTATGATAAAAAAAAAATAAGATTAACTATAGCAATATAGCTAACATTATCCAAATCTATAAGAAAAGAACTCTGCTTGGTGTTTTTTCTTTTGTTTTTGTTTTTGATTGCTGCAGAGATCATAGAGTAACACACATGTAAAGAGCTGCCAACAAAGCAGTCGATTTAATTACATCTTTTATTTATTTTGAGATGTGAGTTGGGAATGAGGAATGTCCTATCTGGTTGAATTTTGCAACATCCTCATAAGTGATGACCTTTGGTACTATTTGACGCACTTTTTTTTGCGTTTTAATATAATTGCAATATGGGCGAGAGAGCCGACTTTCAAAAAAGTAAAAAAATGATCAAATTTTGCAGGAGGCTATGTTACATTGGCTCCCTTGATCCCAAGAAGGTCAAGGGGAAGATAGTGGTGTGCCTCAGGGGAGAGATTGATAGGCTGTATAAGAGTGAAGCTGTTCTCAAAGCTGGGGGAGTTGGTGTAGTTATCATCAACAATAACTTAGAAATGGTGGCTGATCCTCATCGCATCCCTGCCACTTTGATCAGCTACAAGGATGGCTCTCTTCTTCAGTCCTATCTGAATTCAACAAAGTACGAACTTTAGTTAAAATCTTCATTTTCTCACTGAATCTTCGGTCGGTTATGTATGTAAAGATCGCGATCTCTGATCAATGAAGCTATGTTTGCCTTTTTCAGATCGCTTCGAGGCTCGATTTCAGCAGGAAGGACCGCGGTTGGGGTTAAGCCGGCTCCGAAGATAGCTGATTTCTCATCTAGAGGACCCAGTCTGATGGCTGCACAGGTCTTGAAGGTAAATTAATTAATACAAAACGACTCAAAAAATTTGGACTACTGTGAAAGATGAATTAATTAAATCTCTGTGGCCCTGAGTGTAATTATCCATCCTTTTAAGCTCATGATCACTTGTCTCTCTTTCTTTCTTTCTTTCTTCCTCAGCCTGATGTAGCAGCTCCTGGAGTTAAGATTTTAGCTTCATTCACTGAAGCTGTGCCAATCTTCAACTCTATCTATGACAAGAGAAAATGGCCTTTTACTTTGATGTCTGGAACATCAATGTCTTGCCCTCATGTTGCTGGTGTCATGGGCCTCTTGAGGAAGCTTCACCCCCCCTGGAGCCCCGCCGCCATCCGATCCGCCATTATGACGTCAGGTATTCTACAGTCTCGTGCCATGTTTTTCTGATTATTCTATAACCTGTCGTTGATGCTAAAACCCTAAACTCTAAACCTCAAACCCTGACAGCAATAGCTCGTGACAATACTGGGAACCTGATAAGAGACCACTACACCAACCAGGCGGCCACACCTTTCGCCTACGGTGCGGGGCACATAAAACCCAACCACGCCATGTATCCGGGGCTCGTCTATGACATGGGTGTTGAAAACTACTTGACCTTCCTCTGTGCTTACCGCTTCAACGCAACCCAAATGGGAAGCTTCATTGGGTCGAAGCCATATAGATGTTCGACGAAGAAGATGAAAGCGGAGAACATGAACAACCCGTCCTTCGCGCTTCCCAGCCTCAACAAGACGATGACAGTGAGTCGGACCGTGAAAAATGTCGGGGCTCCGGGAACATATAGGGTGAAGGTCAGGGCTCCGTTGGGCATCGTGGTGATAGTGGAGCCGAAGGTCTTGGAGTTCAAGGAGCTCGGGGAGGAGAAGGAGTTCAGGGTTACATTCAAGTCTACTGCAGGAAGTGTAGGAAAGGGCTACTTTTTTGGGTCCCTTGTGTGGACTGATGGTAGGCATTATGTAAGGAGTCCTATAGCAGTGAATGCTGCATCATGAATTAGGGTTAGGGTTAGGGTTAGGGTTTCTTAGCTTGATTTTGTCTTCTTTTCACTTCTTTTAGTGAGGTAATTTATTATGAAAGATGAGGAATTGCACAACTTGTGCATGACTTGCTACAACATTAGCTTGTTTAAATGAAGGGATTTTAATTCAATTTTATTGATAGAAGTATGAAAAGTTTTAGTTTTGTTTGAAATTTTTATAGATATCTATGAATATTATCTTCTTAATCAACTTTGTCTACATATTATTGAACAACCAGATCCATTTGAATGATGACAAATTCATATAATGTAACTAATGATTGATCAATTCAATAAGAGGTGGTTGCAGACATTAAATTCTTCTAATTTCACTACAAGAATTGTGGCAATAGCTATTCTGCGATAAGTTTCGAATGCTAACTAGCGAATTCGGCTGCGAAATTAATTAATGATTGACTAAATTAATCCAGTCGTCAACAAAATTAGTGACCAAGCTTTCAGCGACTGTTTTAGTGATATAGGAAATCAATCACTAAATTAATTTAGCAGTCGAATTTATCTATTGGCAACCTATAATTAAGCTAGTTATTATTATAGTGTTTTAACTATATTTTAAGAATATAATATGAACAAGGAACTACACACAAAATCGTAACACCAAAATATTATTATTAGTATATATATCATATAATAAAAAAAGTTAATAACAATTGGATCCCTCTAGTTTATAGCTATATGCAATTAGGGCCCTCTAGTTTCGAGATCAATCAAGTTAATTGGCTCTTTGATTTGAGATAATGTGCAAATAGGAACATTAATTATCATTTCTCAAATTAATAGATTAGTTTGGTCAATGTAAAAGCTACATCAATATTTTAAATGAATATAATATCCAATATAATCTAATAATTAGAAATTAAAATAATTTTTCATTGGGTATGTTTATTGATACTGAAAGATCTGTTTACACTTTATCTGAAACTAGAGAACCAATTTACTTAGTTTAAAAATTGGAAGGATCTAATTGCTCATAAGCCCAAATTAGAGGGGCCTAATTGCTATTAACTCATAAAAAATGTAGATTTAATTAAGCGATCACATTATCAAAATGTAATTTCACGTTGACTTAATATTCTTAAAGACTTTTCTATTTCTTCCTCCCCCTATACCAACTCAAAATTGAATTAATCAAATTTCAATCGATTCGACACAAACAATCGATCAACAAATTTGGATCTACAATACCTTTGGAATATACAATGTTCGAAGCAGTTACAAGTTCATTACCAACCTCATGAGCAACACAAATATAGGATTCCCAGAGTACACTCCTCGGGATACTTAGGAACCAGATCTAGCATGACACGACAAACTATGGAGAAGAATCTGGAAACTACAAGTACCTAGCAAAATAAAAGGTTTCATGTGGAAGGCCATTCACGATTTTTTGCCCACATTTTGCAAATTGCAGGCTCATCGTATTGAAATTTCTTCAACAAGGTGTCCTAATGCCATAATGAGGATGGAAAAATGCTACACACACTAAAGAGTTTGCTCATTCGCAACAAAAGTGTGGAAGGCGGTCGGCCTTTCCTGGTACCTGGTTGTGGTGGCTAAATCATTCACCGAGTCATGGTAATTCAAATCAATGCTACTCAAATGAATGGTATCAAGCTGAGCTCTTTGCTACAACTGGGTGGGTTATATGGAGAGCAAGAAACACCAATCATCTCCGAAGATAAAATCAAAAATTCCAATGATACAAGTCGTTTTGTATTAAACTATGTACACGACTACAAGCCAAGCGAGATGTTTGAAGCTGAAACACTAAACTCATCCCAAATCTTGTGAACTCCTTCACTGATGTCAACTACAAAAATCAATTTTGATGTGGCCATTTACGAGGACATGAATTTCACAGCTTACACGCAATAGTTAGGACTTCTTTTGGGCACGTCCTAACTTGCTCCACCTCCAAGATCCCATATAGTTTTGATTTTGTAATTGCAGAATGTTTGGCGACAGAATTAGCTATCCACCTTACCATGACTCTGGATGTGAGTGATTTCTTGCTGAAAGGAAACTCCATGGAGGCCATTAAAATGCTCCGCGACAAAGGTGAGGACCTCTTCATTATTGAGACATGCTTAGCCCTACTAAAAAAAACATTTTAGCAAATTTAATAAATGACAAATATCTTATACTCAGCGTGAAATTAAGTAACAAGGCAGCACATAAATTGGCTCGATGGGCACTGACTCGATGCTTTCCATCATTAGTGAAACAACAATAGATGATTTGAAACTTTGCACTCTTTTAACCTGAGTTAATGAAAGTGATGATCATCAAAAGTAAATAAATAAATAAAGGAATGTATCAAATATCTTTCATTGTCTCAAAACTTTGGTTGCTCAAATCTTTAATTTTTTATGAAAATAACATAAAATGTGTGCTATAATTAATAATAGAACCTATTTAAAGAAATATATAAGGACTAAGGTCAAATGTCCATCTAATCTCATCGAGACAATCAATTTATCCTATGAAATTATATGTATACATTACTCATAATTTTTATTTTATAAGAATATGCTTTTTGAATTTTTCAGTTTTTTTTTAAAAATTAAAGAGAGAGAATATTATAATAATATTATGATACGAAATAAATTATTTAATATTAATATTTGTGTTAAACATGATATATAATTATTATATTAAATGTTAAATGAATTTAATTTTTAATATTTTAGTTTATGTAAACTTCACTATTTTCAGAGAGTTTTTCTTTTTTTTCAGATTTATTTTCTTGCTAAAAACCTATTTTCCATCTTTTTTTTATTTTCACTTTGAGGCTTAAGACCTTATTTACACAATTCATCAATATTGCATGCATGTTGCATCAATTACTATATATATATACATGAACATTAGGATTCTTTAATCTTCGAGCATAAAAAATAATAATTTTATTTAATAATATTTTTTTCATAATAAAAAAATTCATCGGTCGGTTTAAAATAAATTTGAGATTTAATGTGTTCAATTGAAATATTAAATTGTGGATGTTTTTAGGAGTTCTGCTATACAATTATAATTCTAATAATTGATTAATAAATTAAATTTAAAATATTTTTATAAAATTATTTGCATTTTAATCTAGAAGATAATTCAATAATTAAAACATGGTTTCAACAGCGAATGATAGTGATGATCAGGGCTCACGTGTGAAGAGCGGGGAAGCCTGTGCACACGTGTCCATCTTGCCACACGTGTTGAGGTTTGCTCACATGGGAAGTCTATACTTCCAATGATTAACGTGAATTAATTATATTATATGAAATAATGTGAATTAATTATATTAAAAATTATGTTGGATATGAAATAAAATAATTATTTGATGTTAAAATTTATGTATGATGAAATATAAAATAATTTTTAAAATTTTTTTAAAATAAATTTAAAATTTTATCCATGGTTAAAATAAGCTATTTTTTTTAACTAATTGTCAAACATGGCCTAAGAATGATTTGAGTTTCGGCTCAACACATGCTTGGACGAGAACTTTGAATATGTCGATGAATCTACCTTCGATCAAATGATTGACTCAACCATATTCAGACGACACAAACTTTCATGAAATTCTCCTTCAAATTAATGCTAGCAACTGCCTTGAGTGCATTACATTGACTTTGGTTGATCAGCGGACCTCAACTCCACAAATGCTCTAATCACGTTCTGAAAGTGGAGCGACATCCCAAGCTAAACGGTTAGGTTCTAAATATGTAAATATTTATATAATTTATCTCACTCGACACATCTTAAAAAGACGATCAATCCAAAACAAAAGTTAGCACTATTATGTACGGAAATATATTTAAACTCTCCAAATATAGTATACTTCGTTCTTGGCTGCTAGCACCTAACTCTCCACCTACAACATCCTATGAGCCGAGACAAAGTCTTTGATCATAATAGACCAATGTTTTCCAGATTACTTGACGAATATGTGCATCAATAATCACTAATAATTATACGATTAGTACATTGATTTTCGCTCTTCTTTTGCTGATTAACACAATTTTTTTGTTAAAAAAAATTTAATCCTCCCAAACAGGAAAGATTCCTTGAGCTGCCAATCTCTTCCTCACCCAAAACACCACAAGCTTGGCTGTGATTCTTTTTTCATCAACCAAGAATGGCTCAACAGTGCTGACCCCAGAGCCATAGGAAGACAAAGGGAACCCTTTAGGACCTGTAAATAGTATATAGATCATGAGAGTACTATTTTGCAAAAAAGAAAATTAAGGAAAACATGCTTTTGGGGTAGTACTTATATGTACCTGTCAAGTCTCCATTTGGGAAGAATACCCAGAAGTAGTATGGCTTGTCTTTCTTTAGAAAAGAGCCTTCCAACTGTGGGTCATTTTGCAAAGAAAGGATTAGAGTCATGTCAGAAGCCTGAATGTTGAAACTCGCTCGATGAAAGTTAGAATCCAACTCGAGTTTCTTGTGAGTTAAATGACACTTGATTAAACATATAAGTATTTTAGCTTGCATGAAAAAGGTGAGTGAGAAAATGGTTTTGCTGATGGAATCTAGTGAAGCCCAACACAATGTAAAGAAGTTTAATTTCAAGTTGAGGCGAATAACTCAATTAAAATATAATATTTGAAAAGTTCCCAATCGATCACAAATCTTTTGCTACTAGTGAAGAGGGTTTAGGATTATCTTCTGTTTTCAATTGTTTACGTATTTATCTATTTCTTGTTTGCTCGTGAATGTCAATTTGATTCTGTTTTGAGTGCTTCTTGTTGTTTCCGATGTAAATCTCATTAAATGTAGTTTTATATATGTTTATGCTAGGCTTCGACATTGCATCATGATTGTCCTCATGCCACCAACCAAATTAGAATGAACTATCTTGAACTGTATAGTAAAATTCTAAATTGAATGACTGAACATATTAAAATCAAGCAAAGATTGTTCTAAACCCCACTGAAGTGGCACCATTTTCTTTTTCTCAATCGTTTGCTACCATGCAGGTGACAATAGTTCAGGCTGATAGGCTCTCCCTACGACCAGCTAGCTTCGCCTCTGACCAACAACCATTCATCTAGTGGCATAATAGATCACAAAGATAAATAGCGATCTCTTAACAAACCCTAGTAGGGCTATCACCAGAGGTTAGCTTTGCTGCTAGCAGTCTCCCTCCAGTGTCACTGCCACCCTCAACTGTGAATAGAAGACTTCTCTTGTTAAAGAAAAGACTTTGAGACTAGAGATTCTTTGGTATTTTATACCAACTTTTAGACGTCAATTAGAGAGCTCACATAATACCTCCTTTTTTTTCCACATTATATTCAATGAGAAGCGCCCTTGTACTTACCTCGATTTTTACTTTGAGACTCTAGAGTTGCTTTGGGATTTTAGATTGAATTTCGGACATCAATCAGAGGGCTCACATAATACCTTCTTTTACTTCTACTCTATACTCATTGAGATACATGCTCCCCCCTATAATTACCTCGATTGTGTATGCTAGAGTACTTCTACAAGCCACATAAATTTTATCCATTCTCTCTAGTTTGCTGTTTTCAAAGTTTCTTTTTATTGTAGAACTTATGCACAATCCCTTTCCAACCAGAGTGGGTATAATTTGCAAAGATTCCTATCTCTTGATAAATTTTCAGATTAACTTTTCATATTGCAAACATTTAACCATTACACCAATCTAAACATTTTTATTTTAGAAAAATGAATTCATTTAGATTTACATCATGAACCAAATTATAAGTAGCAACCTTAAAGATGAGAATTAAGGAAACAAGAAGCTTTTGACAGCGGATTCATATTCAAAATAAATAGAATCGGATTTAAAATTTGAAGCGGTTTCAGATAAATGAAGCAGCTTCAAATTTAAATTTTGTTTGGATAAAAAGTGGCTTGAAACTAATTTTGAATCTACTTTAATTTATTTTTGTTTGGATGAATATTAATTTAGAAACTACTTCATTTCACAATAAAATTNCGAGTCTGAAACCACCTTTTCGATGGTTTCGGCTTCGTGGCCTTGAAGCCGTTTCATACTTATTAAACGGATTCAAATTTATGGGATGAATCAAAATTGTTTGGCTAATTAATTTTATTAAATCGTCTTCATCCCGCTTGAAACCGCTTGAAGCCGTCAACCAAACAGGCCCTAAATTACCGTATTGTTCTTGAAGGAAAGATCAATCTGGGAGAGCTCCCCCTGAGCTTCAAGTGCAGCCCTCAGGGAGGGGATGACATCCTCCTCCATCATCTCCGGCAAAGGCTTCGCCGGCGCTTTCTTGGGCTTCGGCGGAGCCTCCTTCGCAGGCAAAGGTGCCGCCTTTGCTGCGGCTTCTTCTTTCTTATCACTAACTAGGACAACACGCGACCTCAAATCTATCAGCAAAATGAATGAAGAAGAAGAAGAAGAAGAAGATTGAAGCATAGATTTACCTACCTGTGGCTGTTGATGATTCTTGCAAGGCTGAGCACACGATCATCCTGCTGCCGCTGATCGTGTTCTTCGCGGCATCGAATCTGCAGGAAGAGATCTGGGAATTCTGCGAGCTGAAGGTTTTCGGAGGCCGCGGCAGAGGGCTGTGGATGTTGATGGAGCGAGAGGCCATGGCGGAAGCGCCGGAGAGAAGCTCGCCGGGAAGATGAGAAAAAAGAAAGTTCTGAAGGTTTCAAAGATTGTGGAGGAGAGATTGTTCAGTGGAGTTAGAGAAAATAAGAGGAGGCTGCTGTCCACTAGTTCTTCAATGGTTCAGCTTCTTCCTCCTCATTTCCCCTTCTCCAAAATATACTCCTTTTTGTTTCTCTCTCAAACCTAAAGCTGTGCTTATATGCTTGCTTATCCCTCCCGGCGGGCTTGGGGGATTTCTCACGCGCTTGAAATCTCACGTGCCAAAAAACTCGAGAAACCCTAGGTGACTCATATCCTGCGGTATTCTACTATATTTTATAGAGTATAAGGAATTTATAAAAAAAATTATTATGATTATTTTTTTAATATTTTATAAAAAAATATAAAATATTTTTGAGATATATATATATATATATAATAAGAAATAAAGTTAGTTAATTGTGAAAATATTAAATAAAATTTATTGATGTATTGAGATTTGTATAAATTATTTTATTTTTTAAAAAAAAATAATTATAATCAACTTGGACATCAATCAAACAGAGGCAAAAATACATTGCAGATCTCCCTCAATAGAAATCTTTGTGGTCGTCGTTCATTCTCTTGGAGTCTCAAGTTCACTTTGATCGCAACCTAGGAAGCCACCTTAACTCATGTCACCCCTCTTCCTCTCACTGAATCCCTTAAATTGGATCAAGATAAAATTTGGACAACTTGGTGAAAAGCAAATGACGTTGTAGGTGCAGGAGCGGTAGCCAAAGACCATGACAGAAATCTTTCTCGAAACGATTGGCATATGATTGGTCACCAGCGCGACTTTAATTGCTAAAATAAGAGGCGCGTGTGGGGCAACCAAGCTCGTTAAAGAATGGGCTAACATTATAAAGAGTATCTAATTAAAGTTAAATTCTTTCACGATGATTATTGACATTTTACAGAATACTATACTGAAAGTAACGTGACACAATATCTTTTTAATATCATTGATTTTTTTAGTCGATTTTTAGAGAAGGTCTGAAGCTTTTTTTACTCATGTACTTTCATTTTTTAATAATATATTAGCTAAGGTAAAATTTCAGAAAAATATTTACATCCTTAAAATATCATCATTTTATATTTATACTTATAAAAATGAATTTCACATATTATACATATCAAGATCATTAATATTAGCAAACGAAGCTACAACATCTTAAAATTTAAATTTTCATGTTCATCTTGAAAATCTTCTATTTTTGCAGGAAGACCCACAGTTTTTGTGATGCAACTTTACTAGTTTTGAGAATGCAAAGTCTCAGTTTTTATTTTTGAGATGCAAATTATCCAACCATAATATTTTAAAAATACAAATTACACTTTACTCTTATATTCTCCGTTCTAGAAGACATTAAAATTATTTTACATATTTTAACACACAAATTTTTAATATTATATATTAGAGATAATTACTTATATGCTACACAATTTAATTTTATTTATTTTATCCATCCATTCTTACTTAATTACGTTATGCAAACTCAAAATATTATAAAATCTTATATAAACACATTTTAACTTATTTCTATTATAATGAGTAATCATAATTTTTTAATAACCTAACTATAGTTAGATTACAAAAAATTTGAGCCGTTTATCATATTATTTTAAAAATATTTAAATATATTTTGAGTGAAAAATTTTAAAACCATAACATTTAGGTGACGGCAAAGGAAGGAGATATCCGCAATGTGAATTAATTTTAAGACAAATCAGCGCTTTAATGTGGTATTGAGGAAGAAAAAAATATATACTATTAAGAATAAAAATATAATTTTAACAATTTACTAATAAAATATTTTTTTTCAAATAAATTTTGATTAAGTTTTAACTCAAATGTGTGTATGTAAAATTTTGTACTGTTTTGAGTATGTATAGCGTAATTAACTAAGAATAAATGGATAAGGTATAAATAAAATTAAATTGTGTGACATGTAGATAATTATACCTATATATTAATTATATAAATCATATAAAAATTACAGACTCCGTTACATATATACCACAACTTTGCGATGTAGATTATACATGACATGTAATTTTTATATAATTTCAGAGACTAATATAGAATATTAAAGATTTAAGTGTCAAATATATAAAATAATTAGACCTTGAGTATGCATGCAATAATTAGATTTTCACATCTAATTTGTGATTTTCTGAATTTAAGCAAATATTCAGCAACTTTATATAAGATAAGGTCTACTATCATCCTCTTCATACAGCATTAGAAAACTGGAATAATTTCCTCATTTATGTCAGTTATACAGTAAGCTATATAGCAGTTCCAGCGGGGATTAGGGCATCCTTGATTACAGTCACAATGCCACTTTTGATGAAATAACCATCAGTTTCCCTAGCAGCCTCTTGCACATTATCTCCATTGATGATCTGCCACATAGAAATATGGGTTTTAATTTAATAGATAATTACATTTAATCAAGACTTCATAACAGATTGAAAGTCCAATAAAAGATCAAGAAGAAGAGATTCCATTTGTTCCGAAGCATAATTCTGATCTAATGGTGGTCACTCTTAAGCTCAATCTTTGAGAATATAACGACTCTGACCATCATGTCCAGCGTGTAGTCTAACCAGCCTTTTTACCTCCGTATGCACAATGAGATTGAAGCGGTAATGAGACAAATTTGGAAGGGTAGATGACGGGGACATTTAGATAAACAGTCCAAATTATATCATTATCCAGATTGCCATGAGTTGATAGAGATTAATGCAAATTATATGGCTGATGGAAGCTCCAGTAAAGAATATTGAGTTAATAGATCTTGCTTATGTAAAAAGAAAAAAGGAATGACCTAATGAGACATGACAAGAAACTATCGAAAAAAGATTTTACATACTTGAAGATAAATAAGTATTTGTTATTTGATAGAGTGCAACATAAGTAAAAAATTCATGTAGTCGATCCTATCTAATGGGATAAAAACTTTGTCGTCATTATTATTGTTGTTATTGAGATTAGCCCCTTCAAACACAAAATTTGTATTTGAACATTTGGAGAAGACCTCTAATTAATAAAATTTGCTTTTTGACATATAGAATTTGTATTTGAATATTTGGAGAAGACCTACAATTAATAAAATTTGCCTTTTTGTGCAAATGACCTTAGAATAAATTAGATTAAAAATTCTAGAAAGAATCGATATCCCAAAAGGGAACAGTAGAAAATTTTAAAGGAGAATTTTTTAAACACTGATTATCTTTCATTCCACAAACCTCCCTCCTCTTTCCTCCTTCAAAACTCTAGCCGTCCTCCTCCACCATCATTCTAAACCAACTTTAGTATTAAAGTACTACATCTCGCATCACTTTTGGTATCAGAGCCCCTCTTTTCTCATCAATTTTGGTATTAGAGCCCGGTTCCACCACCGCCTCTGCGACATCTAATCCACCTCCACCTCCACATCAACTTCAAATTTCTCTGTCACTATCAACGCTGCGGCGCTACACCTTCTTGGTGTTGTAACTCTGCGCCGTTGTGGTTAACTGGTTACCTCATTTGTTGACTGCTTGCGCCAACTCATTCTTGCACCAACGAGTTGGCCGGGGCTTGAGTGCCTCATGTAGGCCCACAAGAGTGCAGCTAGCTCATGCGCAGGAAGATAAGCCCAAGCACACGTGGGCGAACCATGCTGGCATGCTTATGTGATCCCAATCATGCAACCCACGAGGATCGGCGACCGTCAGATGTGTGCCTGATGCGCGGATCTACCCATGCAAATTTGCAACACCTAACTAGGACCAATGATGATTAGTTATATATTATGAACAATTATAATTCACTCTCAAAAATTTACATTGATCACCCCAAAGATATATTAATTGCTTTTTTCACCTCCTAATTGAGGAAAATTGTGATTATTCATCAAAGTTCAGGGTGACACAAATATTTATCTTTGGACTTTGGATGAACAATAAGGATAGTTATAAGTGTAACATAAGTAATTGAACTTTTAATCAATTATATATCCAATTTAAGTAAATCACCGCCAAATAATCTCAAAAAATCATTACTTTTGGCTACTCTTTGCTCTTTTCGTCACTTTCTAAATATTTCCACGCCCCCAGCGCATGATCTTCGACTCTCTGCTATACATGCCTAAACCATCTAAGTGTATTTTTCATAATTTTATATCAAAAAATCATTCACATGCTTTACCTAAAATAATCTTTAAAACACGTTCACTTGAAAATTCTATTGCAGTATTGCTGTGACCACATTTTTTCTGGTAAGCTTCTTTATTGCCTAACACAAATTCTATGTTTGGAAGACAATTTAATTGATAAAGTTGGATTAATACATATATAAGTCGAAAACTATAAGGGAAAATAAGCTATAGGTTCAGTTCTCATACCTTCACGTTTTCCCCGATTCTAGCATTTTTGTCAATAATGGCCCTTTTAATGTGAGAGTTCTTGCCAATCCCAATGGGTACACTACCCTTCGCAAATAAGAATCTCTTATCGGCATCAGTCTAGCAGCAACAAAAGAAACATTTTACATTTAGTGTATTGTTTATAATATGTTTAATTTGCCATTGTAGAAAGTAAAAGAACTTCTATGAGATATTGTCTGCAAAAGCACCTCATAATAATCAGCTCCCATGAGTAAAGAGTCTTCTATCACAGCGCCCTCAGAAATATAAGACCTCAGGCCGACAACGGAATGACGAATTTTGCAGTTCTGGGACAAAGAAGAATTATCAAGATTAGTAGTGATCATATCCACCCTCACAAGAAAAAATGAAAATATATTTCTATCATATTATACCATCTAAAATATTTCTCTTAATAAGTCGGATTACACACTATCTATACTTATTCTTCTTTAATATAATCTATTAAAACTATACTAGTATCGTATAAGGGAACATAAGACATTTAGCAAGAGCCTAGAGCTAATTTAAAAAATATTTCCTTCTCTTGAGATTAGAAGTCTCAGAAACTTGTCTCCGACTTTTATGAAGAGATTATTGCTCACACCAAGATGGTGCACAACCTACAATCTCATGATATTGGCAAAGACAGATTTTTGTCAGCCAGCAACTTTAAGAAGTTAAGAGCACCTATCACTCAATGATGTATTACTGAGGAAATATTTATAGAGAGCCCACAAGAAATGAAGGAAACAATATGACGTATATAAGACGGATGACTTACTTTGATTACGCATCCTTCACCAATAACACTGTCGGTAACATCAGCATCAAGCATTTTGGAAGGCGGTAAATACCTAGATTGTGTGTAGATTGGAGCAGAACGATCGTAAAAGCTGCAGAGATTCTCAATAATTAACATTTTCTAGGTAAAACTAATAAAGGCAAAAAATCCAAAAAGTAAAGCGAGATTATTTACCTGAAATCTGGTACTGGCTTTTTTGTTATTCCAAGATTTGCATTGTAGAATGCTTCAATAGTACCAATATCTTCCCAATAACCATCAAATAAGTATGCCTGAACCTGAATGTCATGAAGCATGTAATATATATTGACATCAAAAAACTCAGATTGATGCATTCGCTCATTTAGGCATGAATTCCCATGCCCCGACCTAGGGAAATTTCTTTCTGTTGGGAATCAAACCACGCGTGATAGCTGTCAAGAAACATCCTACACGAACGTAGTAGAAATGCGGTTGAAAGCTCGAAAATACAAGAAAAGCGAAATGCAAATCATAGAAGAAAGAAGAAGAAACAAAACACATGAATACTTAAAAAACCCCAAATCAAGGGAAAAACTATAGCTGCATCAAAAGAAAATTCATTGTTCATCTTAAATCTCAAGAAAGGAATTATAGAATATACCCTAACCTTGTCAAATCCTAGAATAGTCTCCAAGATTAGGTTCTCACTAGGGTGCACATTTATAATGAAAATCCATAAAAAACTCGGACCAAGAAAATATGCAGGATAATTTCGTCGCATCAGATTGTCCATTCATCCAAATCAGACCATCTGATTCTTTTGTCATCCGGTTTCCAAAATCATAGTTAGTCCATTCTTCAAAGTTTATCCATTCATTCAACCAAACAAATGGTCCATTTCATCTTTTGTGTTCTCCAACTTGTCCAATTATTCACCTGAGACTCCATGTTGCGTCCTCCTTGATGTACATGCTATAAATAATTTAAGCTCCACATTCCCATCAATTTCTCACTTGAAAATTGATCTTTGAGATACACATCTAATACTCATCTTTGTGGCCACTTTCTTCAACAATCTCTTTCCTCCTTCCTCGTGTGATACCACTGTCTCATCAATTAATATAGAGGACAACTGAAGCATTATTCTCAATTTCTCTATAGTAACCATCCTGGTAAGCATAACAACTGATTTTCGAAACTAAGAATTTTTAGACTCAGACAAAGCAAATAGGCTAGATAATTCATCGCATTGGACCGTCCATTCGGCTGGGTCAAATGATTTGATTTCTTCTATTGTTCAGACTCCAAAAACGTTGTTCGTTTGTTCGTCCATTCTTAAAAGTCATCCGTCTATTCAACCAAATGGATGGTCTGTTTCTTCTGCTGTGTTCTTTTACTCATTCAATTGCTCATCTAACAAATCCATGTCTCGTCTACCTTGATATATATAATGCAGATGTTTCATGCTCCACACTCCCATCACTTTCAAGCAAAAGGGCCAAAGCATATAGAACATACTATGGCATTACCCAAGTATGAAATTGAAGGTTCATAAATAAATATTAGAAGAAATGAAGAAACGATATGTATGCTTCTTTCAAAAGATTAACAAACTATATTTATAAAGATTGTAGGAGGTGGCAGGTCTTATAACATACTATTAACATAAAACGTTATATATATATATATATATATATATATGTACATATACAAGTAAAAAAGAAAAACAAAGTAGACTGCATATGAAGATTATAGTATATGTGCATAAATAGTAAAATCATATATAGTCCCCTCGCCCTTGCCCTCAACACCAAAAGGAATAATATATAATAATATTGAAGAAGAGTCATGAGGGTGGATAAAATGATCCAGAACATTCTTCAGTAAAAACATACCCTCAATCCAATATCAGTTGCACCAGGAATAACTTCACTGCCAAAGTCATTTGCTCCAGGAAATTTTTCACGAAGTAGCTGCAGCATTACGTTCTTACTGATTACATAAATTCCCATACTTGCGATGAAAGGCATCTCTTTAGCTCTTTTATCGTCAAGTCCTAAAATTGTCGTATCAACCTGAAAGGAAGATAACCACAATTCAACCTGAGGAGGTATCTCAACCAAAGCCTTTTGAGGATAACCATAAAATGCAAGCAATAAGCATAAATTATAACAAAAAAGAGATAAAAACATTGATATCCTACCTTCATTGCCTTCAGTTGTTCACCTTTGGGCTTCTCAGCAAACTCAATTATACGCCCTTCCTCATCGATCTTCATCAAGCCAAAAGCACTTGCTCTCTTCTCGTCCACTGGCAGTGCAGCAACCGTGATATCTGCGTCTGTCTCTCTGTGTGCTTGAATAAACCTTTCATAGTCCATCCGGTACAAATGATCTCCAGCAAGGATCAGAAATTCCATGACATTATGCTCTTCAAAAAGCCATAAATATTGCCTTACAGCATCTGCAGTACCCTGAAAAGAAAGAAAAATAATTCAATTTGCCATGGTGAAGAACTAAAAGGGGATGGCTAAAGATATTGAGATCTAAAAGAAAACAACTTTAGAGAGTGAATCTGGTGGGGACACGGATCAACATAATCTAAGGGTCACAATGATGTTAAAATTCAAATTCAAATCGATTAGAGCTAACCTGGAGATTTTCATATTAGTTATATTCAAATTAGATTTGATTTGATAAAAATACAGGGCTAATTTGGGGGATCTGAAGACTAACCATATTTAGACCTAATTTTATTTTATTTTAATAGAATTAATTTTATATTTATTTCAGATTTATTTGACATTTTATTTTCTACATTTAGTGTTGTATTTTTAAATTTTTTCACGGGATCTCCCTATACAAAGAGGTCGCCTAATATTGTATTAGATGATGATTATTGATAAATGAAATTTAAGTATTTGAGTTGTTAAATCCTCATGAAGGAAAGGGTAATAGTTAGCCTTGGGTGAAAATCCTCAAATTAGCTTAGTTATCTTTTAAAAAAAAATTGTCTTCCATCTTCTACTCTATTCAGATCACCCAACCTGTCTCTGCACATGCACTAGCCTCTGATGCTCGCCTTCCTCCTACACACGTCGTAGCCAACAATTTGTTCCCATGCACACATAGCAGGTCTGCGCGCCAACTAGCCCGCTTCTGCAGGAGAGCACCGCGCCCATGCGCTACTAGTGCGCCTGCACACCTGTCATGCATTCGACTCTGTGTCGACCCCACAATACCACTCAATCGATCCTATTGTTCCACTAGGCCCTTGCCTACACAACCCGAACCAGTTGGGCCAAACTCCGCCTAGAGTTTGCCATCTTTGAGTCGCTGGTCTGTACTCAGCAACTACGTTGTCTGCTTGCATAACAATAAGAATTATGCTGATTTGTTGGAACTCAGATTGCTCTAGCAAAGGTGTAATTTTGTTTGAAACCATCTGACTGTTAATTCTCGACTCATTTGAAATTATATTATGTGAATTTAATTATTTAATTTGGTTTTAATCGTGTGACCTAACATTTATTTGAGCAAAACTTATTGTTGGATTTAAGTGCGAGATATCTGTCCAAATTTCTGAACCTCAAAATTAATTTATTAAATTAAAATCGATGCCCTGATCTAATTTGATAAATTCTTATTTATCAAACGATCCACTTTAATTTAAATTTTAAAATAATTTAATTACTAGAATTTAAAATCTTATTTATCATAAAATTATATTTTAAAAAATATTTTGAGCTTAACTGAAATAACTTGTTATCTACTTTTACTAATAATAAACAAAATTATTATTTGCATTTTCGTTTTGCATCAACTTGGTATCAGAACATGATTAAAATTAAAGCATTTTGTCTGACCATTTTTACATATTCTGTATTATATTTTTCAATTCATTTTTTTTCTTATTCTGATATAAGTATCATGTGAGTATAGACACTAAAGTAAACTCTCTAATATCCGACCTTATAGCTAGATTCGACCACATATTTTCACTCATGAAACCACTATCAGTAGAAGAAGTCACAATTAATTCTTATTTTTCTACTGATTCAGATTATTTACTCAATGATATGAGGGAAAATAATTTGAATTGTTATTTTAATTATTGTGATTGGTTAGAATTGGAGAAAATTAAATACACGAAGTTAATACTTTTTGATGAAACAAAATATTATATTAAAAAGTTAGAGAATCAATATCTTTAGGATAAATTTAGGCCATATAAGACATAAGATAAGATCAAAACTTACTTACGCAAGAGATATTTCCTTTCATCTTATAGAATTGACTTATTATTTCCTAAATAATATGATTTTAAAATTATATTTATTGCCCAAGTTCTAACTCTTGAAGTCAAACCCACTAAGATAATAGGTGACACATCTGGTTCACTTTCGAAAGAAGAGATGATTTGGTTCTCTACGAAGACCATTCTTTTTGAAGAAGTGAAACTCGATTCTTTATCTATATCCATTTATATGTTGGATTCTACATTCCTACTTTAGCCGAAGAGTACGAGAAGTATGAAAATGACCTTTATAAGGAAGAAAAAATTATAAAATAGAAATTGAAAATAAAATTAAAGAAACAATCATAAAGAGGAGCAGATCATAAGTTTAATCGAGACCACTAAATCATCTGACCATATTTATAACACGATTGATCACATTGAGATGATTATAAGTCATAGGTGTTGTGAGGTCAATAGGTTCGATATAGTCAAGCACACTTGCGCACATTTTAAATTCAGTAAAAACTCGACACCTATGGACCTATATGGGAAAAAAGTGCGAGAGATTGAAGGGTTAATTGCCTAGACTTCCATTTGATATGTTGTTTAGTTCGACAATCATTTCTGGAGAAGCTTATAACACTTAATGGGAACCACATTTCTCGTGACTCTAACCTACTACTTAAATACTTATGATTAGATTTGAGTTATTTAGCATCACTAGTAAGGTTATGAATTGAGTTTGCATGTATTTGATTTTCTTTTAACATCATATGTTTGAGAGTCGATATCAGCTAAATGCATTTGCATTTATATTTCGTATTAATTCATTGCATGTGCCCATCCCTTTGGTTTTCATATTATAAAATAAATAAAATCAGCAAAATTAATAGCGAATAACTCCAATTAACTGCATCAAATTTTCTGAGTATTTTTATGATAATTAAAATAATTAATTTTTTTATTTAATTTATTTTAAAATTTTATTAAATTGAATCCAATAAATAAGTATGAATTTTATCCATAGATCATGGGAAAGTCGATAGTTTTAATATTTCAGATCTGGCAGTTATCAGTATCCAATAGTACCTCCTAATGAAGCCTTAACCTTTCATTTTCTTTGACTGCAACTTTACCACGATTGTTTATAGCCAAAATTCACCTTTATATCAATTTTAGAGTTGATCTTTATTGAGCAAAGTAATTTTATTTGAATTCGATTATCAGTGATATTTGATTAATAAAGATTTTTTTTTTACAAGACTTGGAGGCTACAGCTTATCTAACCCGCTTAGAGACACAAGTTATATGACTCATAATCGACAAAGTCTTCCTCCCACAGGGAGAGAATTCGTGAGAACACGAATCAATATAATTTAACAGACACAATGATATTAAATTTTAAATTCAAATCGATTAGAGCTAATTGAAGATTTTCATACTAGTTATATTTAGATTTGAATTGATTTGATGAAGATTCAGGACTGACTTGGAAGATCTGAAGGCATGTCATATTTGGAGCTGATTTTATTTTATTATAATAGAGTTAGTTTCATATTTGTTTCAAATTTATTTGACATTTTATTTTTTGTATTTAGTATTATATTTTAAAATTTCTTCATGGCATCTTCTATATAAATAGGTCACTTAGTATTGTATTAGATGATGGTCATTGATGAATAAAATTTACATTAAATGTTTGCGTTGTTAAATCCTGGTGAAAAGAAGGTGCCTTATGTGCGAATCTTCGAATTAACCTAGTTATCCTTAAAAAAAATCTTCTTACATTTTTTACTCTCTTCAAATCACCCAACCTGTCTCCATACATGCACCTGCCTCCCACGAGCGTAGGAGGCCTCGCTAGCAAATCGTGCCCGTACAAACAAAGCGCGCTCGTGCCTGCACCTACGCCCGAGCACAACGCCCATGCGGGTGGTGTGCACTAGCTCCCTTGCCTTGCTTTCGCATGCACCTGCTAAACCAACCCCACAATCCCCCTCAACCGATCTTGTTGTTTTGCTCGTCCCTCGCTTGCACAGCCCAAACCAGTCACGCCCTGTGAGCTCCGCCTAGAGCTCGCCACCTTTGAGTTACCGGTCTGCACACCCAGCATTATCTACCTGCATCGTAACAGGACCAGTGTTGATTTGCTGGAACTCAAATTGCTCTAGCAAATATATAATTCTCTTTGAAACATCTAACAACTGATTTTCAACTCATTTGAAATTATATTATACGGCTTTGATTATTTGATTTAGCTTTAATCGTATGACCGTACATACATATGAGTAAAAATTACAATTGGATTTAAATGTGAGATATTTATCCTAATTTCTAAACCTCGAATTTAACTTACTGAATTAAAATCAACGACTTAATCTAATTTAGTAATTTTTATTTTATCAGACGATCCACTTTAAATTTAATTTTAAAATAATTTAATTATTGAAATTTAAAATCTTATTTATCATAAGATTATATTTTAGAAAATATTTTGAGTTTAATTGAAATAATTTGCTCTTTACCTTTGCTGATAATAAATAAAAATATCATTCACATTTTCATCTCGCATCAAAATCATTTCACGGTGTTTGCAAGTCAGTTGACGATCTAATGTCCACGTTCATGTGGCCACCTAGCATGGACCCATAAGTTTATTGATACATTCAAGCCTAGCCATGAGCCTGGTTCAATTGCCAACTAGTCTAACTGGGAAGAAGCTTAATTCATCCTCAAACCCCATCGTACTATAGGAGATTAGCTCTAATACCATATTGTAATATCCCGTAATCAATAATGACCTAAGCCCAATTTAGATTGCTTAATCTTGATCATCCATCAAGATGATCCAAAGAAGGAAGAAGGGAAAAAAGTTGGGCCTAATTTGGCCTATGAGCCACTAAGGCCTAATAAAATCCCAAAAGCCCAAAATACAAAATCTCTCATACTTAGCCCAATTACATCAAATCCCACACTTACCAATCCCATAAGAAAATACAAAATAATAATCCCCATTTCTCAAACATAAAACAAGTGTCCATATAACACGTAATACTAAAAGAAATGCAATAAGTAAATAGAGCATGGTAAAATAAAGTAGGAAAGCGATGAAAATTATCCTCGTAAGTCCACTATCGTTGTAGAAGTCAGTATTGTGGATGCTCTACATCACCTACATCACTGCACTAACAATTCACCCCAACATCACAATTGTTCACATACCTAGCACGAACAAGGCCTGATCTCACTCTGCTACCTTCTACGAGCCCAGTGTGAGGTATATCCGCCAACTTCAATCATGGTATGGCAATCTCACCACTGGCTCGTCATCTCATCCCATAGTCATCCTCACCATCTCCTTTGCCATCTACAAAGGTTCGACCCAATGTTGCGGCTTTCATCAATCCTTGGTCAGCTTATTCAGGAAACTCAAAATCTAAACAGATATCTTTATCCTTTTTGAGATTTTAGTTGCCCTGTTATAGTGACGACTCAATTTGCTCATCTATAAGACCTTAACCATTATTGTCTATGTGAACATTGTTGTTCCATGATTTATTTATGAGGAACCATTTTTTGGGTGTCCTACGTATCTGATCAATTGAAACCATAAGCCCTGATTGGTTTAGTGGATTTCTATTTTAGTTGACTTCATTCTCTACATATTCTAACTCAACCTACTAGAGGACTAGAATTTCGTGATTGTCATGCAACTATTTTCAGAATATATTTTACAACTGTTCATATCACCTAACATTTTATTGATTGACCTTTGTGTAAGAGTTACATTTACATATTGTCCTGCATCATTTGGTTAGGTTAGGTGCATTTACATAGTGTGCTCAAAGAAATAAGTGTCAACGAGTGTGCTGGACTAATCCAAATTAACCGTGGAAACCTACTTTGAGATAGATTTGAAACAAATTTTTACTTTAGAAGAGTTAACTCAAAGACTTCAGAGTTCTAGGGGTTGAAGACTTCCAGGGGTCAAAAACTTCCTATAGACATAAGCCTCTATATTTAATTACTCTTTTCTTATTGGAGAATAAAACTTTTAAGTAAAGGGAGAATCAACTTAGCTAAGCCCAATAATTTGATGCAATTGGATAGAGGATGAGGGAAAGGAACGGGAGAAGAGTCCTATTAGGATCCCATAATTTAGGGTTGTTCACTATGTTCGAAACTCGAAATTCGCTCGCATTTTACTCGACATAAACTCAACTCGATTCACTCAACTTGAAGTAATAGTAATAACTACCATCATAATTCACTAATGGATTTTAAAAATACAATGGGCTATTTGCATGCTATTACTTCTCTCTTCCCCCAAGACATGGGATCGGAATGCAAACTAAAGTTAAACTATAATCTAAGTAACACAGATTTGTGGTAGTATCATTGTTAACATGAAAACTTTGCAATATAAATTAAGATGAAAGCATGTTATCAACTGGATAGGGCGGGTAAGAAAAAAGATTAAATGCAGAACCTGAAACCAGTTTGGGTTTTCCGGACTCTGCTGAGCAGCAAGAACCTCAACAAATCCTTCATTCTTGTAGCCACCCATATTACTTCCATATGCCCGTGAAAGGTGGCGGTTCAGTGAAGCAGAATTGAATTGGGTTAAAACATAGATCTTTGAAATATCGCTGTTCAAACAGTTGCTGACTGGAATGTCAATCAATCTGTAATTTGCTCCCAGAGGAACTGCTGGTTTAGCCCGCTTCTTCGTAAGAGGGTATAATCTTGTTCCAGCACCACCACCAAGTATAATGCCTAAAACACTCTACAAATGTGGAAAATGAAAGGTTATGCACTTTCTTTGTTCAAGATCACACAACTAAGTTATTATGTAACTAAATAAGATTCTGGAGATTAAGGAATAGAAAAGTCAAATCAGGATGAAACAAAAGAACGAATCCAGTTTGCCATAAAAAATGATAAAAGAACGAATCCAGTTTGCCATAAAAAATGATAATGAGTTTTTCATGATTGCACATCATGTGCTACTCAAATAACACGTCAACACAGATTATCTTCGTGCTGTATAAATATATGGACGGACAACATATAGACGGGATATAAATATATTAACATTCCGCTCACTTCCTGCCTGCTTCAATTTATGTTTGATAGGCCGATTACCCAGCAATCTCTTTCCCTTCTTACTGGATTCTGGGATTACTTTCTAATTGGCATTAGATTTTACAAGTAAGCTAATCACCAAATAAGCATTCACCTAACACTTTCTCTGTGCCTACATACCGAGTCAGACAAGTAAACAATCGATGGTACATTCTTCACGTGAACAAGCACTTCTTCAAAAGATTTGATTTGTGGTATACACATGAAAAGCTCTTAACACCCTGTACATCTGAAGTCTCTCTTTGCCACCTGTGAATTCCACTCTCTTTCTGACAAACCTAAGGTAACAACCTAAGGTACACACAAAACTTGGCCCGTAGAGGGGGCTTGTTGAGTCATGACCTATTTTGTAAAAGGACCTAGTCTGACCATTGGGGAGTGATGGTAGAGGCAATAATTGGGGTTACTGTTTTTGTCAACCTCCTTCGGCTTCTTGGGTTCAGGAAGTTTTTCTTTTGATGTACCTACCTTTGCAACTTCTGCTACAGTAGCCCTTGCCACTGATGGAAATGGGTTTTCCACAATCAAGCTGAGAGGAAAGCCGCTCGGAGAATGTTTTCGTTGCCATGAAAGCCAAGAGAGAAGTGTCTAAAGTTTTAGAAATAATAATCATTAAAGAAAACATTTATGTTATAAATGAAAAAAATGTTTCCAACAAATAAAGCTATCAACAATAGCACTTTCAAATTTTCGGATATGCAATAATCAGGATAGTGGCAAATAAAGGGAAAATAACTATTAATGATTGGGCGAAACCAAGAGATAACCAACTTAATTATGAAAATCATAGCTTTTAATAAGATAATAAGGAGAATGCGCTAATCTATTCCCAAATGTAAACTTAAAAAATCATGGCTAGCCTTCAAATTTATTCATGGTGTTACTAGGACCTCTACTCTATATGTAAAGTTCAAGAAACTCAATGATGACGACCCTACTCGTCACTCCTAATTTATTATACTCATGGGGAGAAGAGAAAAAAAATAACAGTGGAAAAAATCAAAACAATTATGTCAAACAACAATAAAGGTTTATAAATTTCAACTGAGATAACAAAGTTCTCATGATAATAAACTAGAGCTAAAAAAGATGACTAAGAAGAAATAATAAAGGTCCAGAATTTCTAAAACAATAAGCAAAGTCTCTTTTTGGGCAGAAAGTAAACTAAATTAATTCTTCTCCTGAGTAGTATTCTCCTCATTCCTGTAATCAAGTACTCCAATACCTGCCACGTTAGTGACAGGAGTCCGTTAAAACAAACTCGTAGACTAACAAAACTTTTAAATAAAAATATTAAATAATAATAACGATAATAGCATGATAACATAATATAATAATAACAATAAGCGAACAAATATTTATAACATAAATTTCTATTAATCATATATGTAGGATAAGAAAATAGCATAATACAATATGAACAGTAAATATTAAATAAACATAATATGACTTGCATAGTAATTATAATATCAGCATGTAAACAAAATAGATATAAATGCAAGTAATGAGCAAATCTTTTTTTAATTAATTTTATTTTTATCTCTTAGGCCCGTGATTTCTCATACTACGTGTTAGTTGCCTTTTATATCTTTAAGGATCGCTATCCCATGAATAGCTCTCCGTAGGCACATTCAATGGACGTCATCGCGCCAAGTATCATGTGAGTACCTCTAGTGGACACATATCCACAGCAAATACGTATCTTCTTTAAAAATTGTCACCCCCCATGACAGTAAGAAATTGCCAATGAACGTTGTCGCGCTAAATATCATTATCATATGTTTAAGCTAAAGCAGATGTGTAATCTCAAAGAAATCACATTTATTTTTTAATCCACTGTTACATTTAAAATCTTGTATTATTTATTGAGTTGGTAAGTCCGTACACTAGCTCAAATATTAATTAATTTCATCGAATGTAATGATAAGTTTGTACACTTGCTTGCCCACGCAAGCCCATACACTTGCCCTTTTTGTAGGTATTACAGTCGAGAAATAATTATATATATATATATTGCAATTAAATAACGATGTACTCGATTCAAACTCTAACTAGGATTCGAATCACCCAAATAAATCACAACATTATCGAACTTCAAATTAAGCATAATTGTAGATTTTTACATCAAGTCAGTTAGATAAAGGATTTTAAGCAACAAATGACATGTTAATCAATTATTCAAACATGGAAAACCAAAGAATTATGATTCACAGTATTACAAGAAAATTTATAGGTACAAGAATCATTTAATCAAAAATTTCACACTATTATAATCACAACTAAACACATAATTGCAATGTTATCTAGCTTTTACAATTTATCATAAGAGAAATTATTCAGAACAAAAAAGATTAATAAAAGAATATTTGAGTTACGAGAAATGATACATGAAATTCAAAATTCACATTTTCCTAAGATAATATTGGAGATATTTATTTTTTAGATTTAATAATTTTTGCTTGCTATTGAAATCATCAAGGAATGTATGATTCTCAAGTTAATAACATAATAAATTATGAAATTCTCAGAACTAACAAAACATAATAGGATTAATATTATAACAAATTTAGAGTTTTGAATATAACAAGAATTTCACACCAATCACAAGAAAAAAATAAAAAAAATGTCAATTAATCTGGCAATTAATCCAACAGCATGCATGTGTGATTATATACCATAAGAATCTATAACAAATTTCATGAAAACACATTGGATTCATCAAAATACTTATTTAGTTTCTAATTTAATTTATATGGGCAACATTAAGGGAAAACCCACCTTGAATTTACCTTAATTCTAGGTATTCTAGGTTCTTCTGAGATCCAAAGCGAGAGATCGCTCTAATCATCATCATCAGATCCAGTCCAAGGTGTAGAGAAATGCGTAGATCCAGCTTCTCTCCCTCTCACACATGACCCTTTTTCTTGTGATACCAGTGGCCGAAGAGGGTGGGGAGTGATCGCCGGGTGATATCCTAAGAGGAATGAATCACTGAGATAAAGTGCGGTTCTTGAATATTAGTTAGTCCGTATTTGCAAACGTCTGAAATAAGATTGCCTGTCGCCAAGGCATTTTCAAAACACTTGACATGTGCTGGATTCGTGAGTCCATCATAATCGATGACCTTAGGGACTTTGTAATTGTGTGGTGCGAGTGTCGCCATGATTCTACGTGAAAAGATAAAGTTTGCTGGAGAAATAGGCGGGAAGATCTCAAGGCAACTCTCTCCTACTTCTAGAGTACTGGCCTACTCAGGGGGTACCTCATTCTGTTTGGCGCTTAGTGGAGGGGCAGAAATAGAGCCCTCAAGTGGTAAAACTAGGGGTAAAGATGGTCTTTATTGCTGGAGAAGGGCTAGTAGATTGGCAAAGAAATTGTTCATTATCTGTAAAAGAGTAGTCACTACATGTATCAAAGTCTGCAACTGCGGTCACCCGCAGCACTATTGGGTTAAAGGATAGATGTTGTTTGCTGATTCATCATCAAGGGGATTTCATCATGTGTTTCCTCCATGGATTACCGAAGGTGTGCAGTTTGTTCCTGCATGAGGGCACCAATTTGTTGATACAAGAAAAATGTAAGATGAATCGTAAAAAAGGTGAATTTTAAGTGGAAACCACCTGAGCGGGAAAACCACGGCGCCTAAGCCACGATGACTTAAAAATTTTCACTACAGAGAGGAAAAAGAGTTTGCAGTTATTGTGGAGAATCCAGTGTCTGAAAAAAATCCTTATTCTTCAACAACAGTATTTTTATAGCATAAAGGTTGCTAATGGCTGTCATGTCAAAAGAGTGATCTTTATTTCTGATATGGCTAACATGGCAGTAGTACTTTGAAAGTGAGGTGACCGGTCTAGCCATATCTTTTTAAAATAGCATAGAGTGTGTCACTTTATATTTACACTGAGTTCAGGCAGTTCAAGTTGGGGAGTTCGACTTGGGTTCTTCGATGTCAGCCGAGAAGCTTCCCACTGACCACCTGATGAAGGTGCATCTATTTCAGTTCAAGTTTTCAGTAATTCAGCTTTAATAATGAATTCAGGCCAAACCGTTTAATTGGTCATTCTTAGTATGAGCTTCGTGCGTGAATACCACTTAACTTTTTACGTGTGCATTTCATGTGGACCTCCACATATATGCCTCAGATGTGCTGGCATGAATCCAGATACAACATGCCTCCTCCTCCTCTGAAGCTACGTGCATTGATGAGCATGCCTTTGCCCGTAGTTGCCATGTGTGCACTAGAGTTCCCAATAAATTCCCTGCGGACCAGAGCTTGAACGAGTTTCTTGTCTGCCAGCCAAGCAAAATGCTCCTATATGAGGGCATGGCAGAGGACGTTGAGGATGAGACCCCCCTCACTCGACGTGCATCACAGGCCGGTCAGAGCATGCCTAGAAGGCCTGCTATTTGAGAGAAGAAGCCAAAGAGACCGCAAATCCACCTATCCGGTTCAGGGGCACGTTTCCTTTTACTATGCAGGGAGTTCGGGGAGTTCAAGTGGCACAAGGTGTGTCCCGCCAAGGCCCGCATCACTCCGAAGGCGAACGATGAACCAGTCTTGGTAGCAGAGGCTGGGGAGCCTCGTCCCCAGCCACAATGGTCACTGTGGCACCCACTCAGTATTATGCGGCTCTGATGGCTACTTCGACTCCCGCTAGTCTGGCAACAGGTTAGGCCACTCTGCGCTGACTTTGTCTGATGTTGGTAATGCACGTTCAGCCACCCAAGTCTTCGTGCGCATGATTTGTCGTTGGCTAGATCAGATCGGCCCGCTTCACTGGCTGAGAGTATGGAGCAAGCGGCCACGATCAAACGAAAGTTTGACGAAGCTCTGTCCCTTTTGCGAAGGTTAGAGCCCACCGAAGCGGAGAAGATAATAATCGATCTGGAGTTGAAGTGTGCTAGGCAAGAAGGAGACCTGGAGGCGACGTCAACGAAGGTTGAACAGCTTCAAAAGCAGAAAGCCGCCCTTGAGGGCCGCGACGAAGAGCTGATCGGCGAGAACCATCGTCAAACGGACTTCGTCTGGGTCGTTTAGAGTCTCCACACAGAGCCAGAGCTCCAGCTTCCCCCGCCATAGGGCTACTCTTTTTTGGAGAGTTCGACTTGGGTTCTTCGATGTGGGCCTTTCGTCATGTGTCCATCACACACTGTGCATGAGTGCCACTTAACCTTCCACGTGCACATTTCACGTGGACCTCCACGTGTACACCTCAGATGTGTTGGCGTGAATCCAGATACAACAATAATAATAAGCTTTTGTCTTTCTTTCCAAATAAAAAACATTTGTTTCACATTGATGAATTGGTTTAGTCTCATGTTCCAGCCATTAAAAGAACTAACTGAATATAATCAACCCACACGTTATTCAACAGAAGCAATTGTGAGATCCCATTGCAAAATTTGATTTCAGTAATATTAAAGAAAAACTGATCACCACCCAAAAGCTTTCTAAACTTTCCAATAGCAACAAAAAATGTTAACAAAACCCTTCTTTCCATCACGAAATAAATCACATGGACTAAGCAAGAAGGGTATAACACTTCGAAGAAAAAGAACTTTCAGCTTACTCTGTTAGCTGGAGGATCAAGACAAGTCTGCGAGTCCCGCGAGTCCGATACCGCCCGAGGAGAGACCAAGATCGGTTTCCTCCGCACCAATCCCGTCTGGCTGCGACGGCAAAACTCTCCAGCGAGAGAAAAACCATCGCCAGTAAAGAAAGAAGACGACGAGCAGGCGGCAATGCTACCGCAAGGAGATCGGAGGAAGGGAGCCGAAGTCTTAGTAGCCCGCTCAGCGACAGGAGAAGGAAGCCCCGAAGAACCGATCGCGGCCATCGCCATTGGAGATATCCAGCTAGCAGCTCGTCTCCTGAAGCTCACTGAAGAGATGAGGCCACGAAATAAAAAAAAAAATCCCAGGGTGAAATCAAAAGAAAAAATCTCAGGGTTTTTTATTAACTTATTTTTTATTGTTATTAGAAATTAAGATAAATTGCATCCAGGCCCATGATGTCTGAAAATTATTTTAAATTAATCTCAACTTTTTTAAAATTCTAATTTAAATTTCTAATGTTATCACAATTAAAATAAAATTATTATTTTTTATCACTATATTATAAGATTACTTTCAATAGTTAATATTTAGCCCATATAGAATATAAATTTCAAACACTACTATTTATTTGTAAAATTAAATCTAATAAAATTAAAATTAAAATTAAATAGAGATATTTTTTTATTAAAAATTATAAATAATATAAAATAAAATTAATTATTATATTAAGACATGTGAAGAATATGATATAAAATTTATTACTATGTTGCGATATGTGAAGAATGTGATATAAGTTGGTTATTATTTTAGTAATATATATCGGATGTAAAATAAATTTAATTTTTAATATTAAATTTTATGTGTGATGTAGTACGACAAATTAAAATTAAATCAGGTTAATTAATAGGCAAATAAAAGTAACGTAATATTTATATTTTATAGTTTTAAATTTTTAGAACAGATAAAGTAAGAGATTGAACAAATTAATTTTAAATTTTTAATTAAGTTTTAAAAATTGATGAGAATAACGAGGTATAATAATTTTTTAAAATATTTTAATTATTTAAACTAATTAAAAATGATGAATTTTTTTTATCAAGAAAGCTAACAAAAAAATATAAGATTTTGAAAAATACAATATTTTTACATTCTCTCAGTCTAAAATTAAAATATTTTAAAAGTTAAAATCAATTTACAACCCTCTTCCAACAATATCAGGATCATGAATGGAATTGATCTTAATTTTTAATATACATTAAAAAATTATAATTTTAGGTGTAAAAATACAAATTTATTTCATATATAATAAATATTTAAAAAAATATTTTAGATAATACATAAAAATTAATATTTAAATAAATATACTTGATATTGTTAGGCCTGTCAACGGATTGGATTCGGGTTGGATTGACTCCGACCCGGATCCAAATTCATATATATCGGATTTGGTTATATATCAGATCGGGTCATGGTCGATCTATATCCTCTCGGGTCGGAAATCGAATCGATTCGGAACTCGGATTTTCAGATTTAACCTATTTACAATAAAAGTAGTTATTTTTAAGTATTTTTCATAATCAAATTTAAAACAATGTTAAATTTATTGAAAAAAAATAAAAAAAGAATGTTATATTTTTATAAATTAATTAAATATTTTAGAATAAAAATTAATATTTGTAATATATATACATATATATTGTGAAATATAACTGAGAACTATAAACTAAAATCTACTAATATAATCTGTGAAAATTTTTTATTAATTAATTATAGTAACACTCTTTATTTGAGCCTTCTAACAAAAAGATTATTAGTCACAATGTATTCTTGTATGAACTACAAATTAGATTACATAAACGGGTCGGATCAACGGTGATCCATATCTGATTCATTTATTTGTAAACGGATCGGATCAGTAAACGGGGCGGAATGACGGGTCAAAAAAAGAATTCATTTGGGGGTTTAATCGAATCAGAACTCGGATCGAATCGAGTCATGATCCGATCCATTGATAGGCCTAGATATCATACCCATATTAGTACTGATTTCTCTATTATAATTGTGATATAATTATATTTTAACATTTATTAATACATTTAAATTACTTGTGATTAATAATTTATTAAGTATAATATTTATAGGCTCAATAATTTATGTCAGCTTGGTTCTCTATATAATAATTAAAATAAAAAAAATAATTTAAATTTACATTATAGAAAAATTAAATATTAAAATATCATTATATCAACGTCTATCTTTTTTTAGTGCATAATGTTAATTTCAAATCCTTTGAATTATTGACTAGTCCGGCATTGCATTTAATAATCCTTGAACCATAATTCACGCCCCACATAATTTATTCCCCGTCAAAAAACTCAAGCTAATCATATATATATATATATATATAATAAATGGAATAATTACCTACATGTCACATTATTTTATTTTATTTATGCATTATCCATCCATTCTTAGTTAATTACGCTATACACACTCAAAACATTATAAAATCTTACATACACACACTTTCATTTGTTTTTATTATAATGAGCAATTATAATTTTTCAATAACCTAACTATAGTTAGGTTACAAAAACTCTGAACCGTTCATCATATTATTTTAAAGATATTTAAATATATTTTGAGTAAAAATCTTAAAACTTTGATGTTTAGGTTGTGGTGAGGGAAGGAAATATCCGTGACGTGAATTGATTTTAGGACAGATCAGCGCTTTAGTGTGACATCGAGGAAGAAAAAAAATATGTACTATTAAGGCTAAAAATATAATTTTAATAATTTACTAATAAAATATTTTTTTTTTAAATAGATTTTGACTAAATTTTAACTTAAGTGCGTGTATGTAAGATTTTATAATATTTTGAGTGTGCATAGCGTAATTAACTAAAAATGGATGAGTAACGCATAAATAAAGTGAAATAATGTGGCATGCAGGTAATTATTCCTATAATAAATGAGATATATAATTCAATTTAGGCACCAAAGACATATAACACAATTTGGTAGGTACATATTTATAAAAATAAAAATTTATATGTAAAATTATTTCTTTGTGAGTTATTTTTAATAAATTTTATTAACTATAATTTTTAAGATATTATTTTAAAAAATTAAAAATACATATTTAAATATTTGAAATTACTATTTTAAGCTGAGATATAAATAAAAATAAAAAATTGAGATCATAATAGTAATTAGAAATACTTAAACAAAATAAAAAGATTTATAATTTTAAGATTATACAATTTTATTTAATTACTAGTAAATCACCGATCGAGAAGGGTATAATTTTGTTATACCGGAACCAGACTCGTTGCAGAATGGGTCGGGGATGATCGCATGCCATGGGTATAATTTTGCTACTTATACCCATCCCGTTAGTGCCCGGTCGGAGTGGGTTAAACGGGTTTAGATATAAAAAGGTCATTCATACCCGCACTTGAGAGGAATTTCGGATCGAAAGAATCCAGATGACATATTTTTTGCTTCGTTGTACCTACATGAAGTCAGTGATTTTTCTCAGGGACCCGGATGAAATTACCCCCCTTGATTATTCAATGAGCTACATGTTCATTAATGTGGAGTGTGATATATTGATTATTGACCATCAAAGATAAGAAGAAGCAAAGTTATCCTACACATATTTCTTCCTCGTTCACAAGAGAGAAAGAAAGCTTGCTCATAGCCATGGCGATGGAGATCCAAGCGCATGCTGCCGGAGACTTGATATTCTGCGCCATCATCATCTGGCTCTCCATCATCTCCATGATCATATTCGCCTCCATCGACGGCGACGACGGCGGCCGCTCTCGCCGGAAGTCGAAGGGCAGGCCGGCCGGGCCGGTGTTCGTCGGCGGGAAGGGATGCTACTGCGGCGGATGCGCCGCCGGCGTGGGGGTCTGCGGCACATACCTCTCTTAAGCAGAGATATGATGAATTAACCGGTCGGCAGGAACAGACCGTACCAAAAGATTGTATGTATGTAATTAATATGATTTAAGAGACTTTAAATATTTGTCTGCAAGTAGTGATATTTTCTCTCTTTTTTTTTTATTTGAAAATATTTTCTATATTTCATGCCTTCATTTCTCCTTCTCTTTTATGTGAAATCATGGAGAAAAAAAAAGATAATTAAAGTTTGTGGAAGTAGTTGTAAAATTATTTGTATAAATATAAGTTCAACCACTTGTTTTGTGTATGTGTGATGTTTCTGCATTCGTGAAAGTTTTTTATTTTATTTTGATCTGAATTAAAATATAAACGAGAATAGTTCAATTTGATTTTAATCTGAGCTACCAAAGACGATTCAGTTAATTTTTTTAGTTAAAATTATTTTTTTATTGAATCAATTAAAATCTTACTGTCCATCTTGATAAAATCGATGAAGTAAATTTTAATTTAGTTATTGAATTTAAGGTTATTGTAAAAGAACTAGCATAATAAAATAAATTATGTATATATATAATACTTAAAAATAAATTTTTTTAGCTTTTTAATAGATCTAATTTTAAGTTTGGCTCAACTAAGATAAAATTAAAAGATATTTTGCTCTATAAAATGGTTCGTTAGTCAGTTCACTTAGATTAGGTCGATATTAATAAAATTTTATTTGATGGGACATCAATAAGGTAGTGCATCAAAGTCTCTGTGAAAGTTATAAAACAAGATGAAAATAACGTAGATATTTCTACAAAATTAATTGTTATATGAATAAGAAATTCTAATTAATGTTATGCATGTAAATTTCTTCACTTTCTTTTTTTTTAAATAATTCATGTATTTTTCTTCTAGTATAAGTTTATTAAATTTTTATTGAAATCTCATGAGCCCTTTTACTTGTTTTTTGTATTTTTTTTTTTTTTTGACAGTGCTGTTTTTTATTTTGAAAGAAGAAGAAAATATTTTTTTGTTTTAAAATCCTCAACTTCCGGCAATAATTAATATTTAACATAGAAATACATGTTGAATTAAGTAAAAAAATTGACACATAATTAATCTAATAGCTTTATTAGCTCAATAAATAAATTTAAAATCAATATCTTAATTTATCTTTGATTTAGAATTGGCCCATACCCTAATTTTCTTAAGCTATTAAATATTTCCAAATATAATTATATATTATTTATTATTAGTATAAGATAAAGGGTAAATTGCATTTGGACCCTAAGGACAGAATGGTATTGCTAATTTGTTTTAGTTTTTTAAAAATCTTGATTTGAGTTCCTGGTGCTATAAAGGTGTCCTTGGTTGGTACCAATTAAAATATAATTATTAATTTTTCGATTTTTTAGAATTTATTTTGAAATATTAATATTTATATTTTTCATTTTTAAAATTTTTAAAATAGAGAAAATAAAAAACAAGAGAAATTAAATTTTAAATTTTTATTAAAATTTTAAAGAAATATTAAAATAGAAGAATATAATAGCCTTTTAAAATATATAAATTATTCAAACTAATTTAAAAAAATGATTAAATTTTAAATTTTTTATCACGAAAAAACAGCTAAAAAAATTAAAATTCTAAGAGAGATCAAAACTACAACACTTTTACAACTTGAAGGATCAAATTGAAATTTTTTAAATAATTGAGACTAATTTATAATACCTTCTCAAACTCAGGGGCCCGGATGCAATTTACCCAATAATAAATGTCTTAATCAAACCCATATTAAAAGCAGATGGATGTAGCTTTCAGTGGTTGGCATGTTATTATCTTCCTTTTACAAATAAGCAGAACTCTTAATTAATTAATTAATTAATTAATTAATCTTCAAATATTATTAAACTAAAAAAAATCAAAATAAGGATAGATGCATGTAAAAAGATAAATTTCTTGGATTAACTTTATATAATTTTGATATTAATAAAACGATGATATCGATCTACTCGCAATAACTTAAGTGCTAATTAATTCGATTCTCAATAACACATACATAAATAAATAAAAAAATCAAACAGCTTTTATAACATTTAAAATCATATTTTTGAGTTTATTTCAATATTAACACGAGATTAACTCAAAATAATAAGATAAAAAAAATCAACACACAAATTTATGTGAAAAATAAAATTGTTAAATATGTTTGAATTAACTCAATTAAAATATATTTAAAATTAACTCGTAGTTTACTTGATATAAAATTGACTTGGCTTTCGATCAACCCGAAGTTAAATCAATTAAAACAAAATTGATTAGATGTTTATATTTTAATGTGTATTTTAAGATATTTTATTAATATATATGTTAGAGAGTATACAAACTTAATTTAATAATAATATATAATAAACACTGCATGTATCTGTTAAATTAAATGATTATATAAATCTTAAAAAAATAAAAGGGGTCATTTATATATGTGAGCCTCGTAATTTAAATTTTATGAAGAATATCACATATAGATAATTATCTCAATTAAAAATAGGGCTCAATTCAATTCGATAATTGACTCGAACTTGGATGGATTTTACTTGACTCGAACTTGAATGGATTTTACTTGACTCGAAGTAAACTTGTGATGACTTAGGACTGAAGAGAGCGGAAAGTGATCGCTGGGGTGATGCTCATATAATTAAATCAGAATCATTCGAACAAAGAGTAGATTTCGACAAACTTCTAGTAGAGTGATACAGAAATAAATCACCTCACATCGAAAAAAGATAAGAGTTTCTGAGTTATATAAGTTAGTAACGTGATCTCAAATTATTGCAACACTTTTTAGAGTTAAAATATAAAGTTAATAATAATAAATTTTATAATTAAGTATACTTAAGCTAAAGTAATACTATGATAGATGACTTCCTGAAAAGTACTCAAATTTGCAATTCTCTAAAACTAAAACGAACAAGTAACTTTATATTTAAATCATAAGATATTATAAAACTCTCTCCGAATTCAAAAGTTGAGTTCGAGTTCCTTAGGCTATCTCACTTGAACTTAAGTGAAAAGTGTAATATAAAATATTCACGATGCCTAATTAGTAAGAGGCTAACTTTGAACTAATCAATAATATTTTTCGAGTATTTCATTTAGAGAAATTATTCGGTTCATGTAGAAAGGTGTTCCTATCATGCATATTGCTATATATTAGGTAAAAAGTATTTCAAATATAAGTTTTTTTTTATTACTTTTAAGTCAAAAAATGCTATAAAATATAAGCCTTTTCTCACTCTATACTTGATATTTAATACTTTTGCATAGTTTTAT
Source organism: Apostasia ramifera (assembly GCA_019297695.1). Lineage (NCBI taxonomy): Eukaryota > Viridiplantae > Streptophyta > Magnoliopsida > Asparagales > Orchidaceae > Apostasia > Apostasia ramifera. Next base: position 250,384 of record JAEMOT010000003.1, on the reverse strand, counting down.
CATGCTTATACATATTATATATAATTAAAAAATTTGTAGTTATAGTAAACGCTAGATTTACTTTCTACGTAGCTATACGTCGTCGTAGCACTATCATGTGTGTTTATGCGGAAATTTAGAGTCGACACAAAATCATATCAATTAGAATCTACAATGCTTCAAGGCGAATTTGAAATCTTAAAAATTATTGAGTATATGAAAAGTAAAATAATATTTTTTTATATTAGAATTTATGTAGAATAATTAAAAATATTTATTTATTATTATTATTATTTTTAAACTAGTACTATTTTGGTCTTCGCGCCAAACAGAACTAACTCTTTTGTTGTTCTTTCACTTTTTTCTCCTCTATAGAGGATGCCGGAAGAGTGAGGGATAAAAATACGATTAAAAAGGTAATTTTTTAAAAGTTTTTTAATATAAAGACATATATTTAATAAATTCAGAACCTCTGATAATAAATATTCAAAATTGTGAATCTATATAATATTTTTTAAAACTTTTTTCTAGGTACCACTCTTTCACATAATCACTATAAATTGAAATGAGAGTGACTACTATAAAAATCTCACTGAATGATTTAATGAATCTTAAGATCTGATTCCACTATCAAAAAACTACAATGTTGTCCCACAAATTTCATCACGCTCGTTGAAACCTGACCATTTCTGCGGAGAAATTTTCTCGGAAATTGTTTCACAGCAAATTTAATGATAACTCAAGTATGGGGACCTTTAAGCAAATATGCCAACATAATTATAAAATAAACCTTACAAATTTAGTGTTTCACAATTTTAATAACGAAAACCAAAAGAAAAAGTGTCTGTTGATAGGTAGGGCTTCCTCCTGTGATAAATTGGGACCAATTTGAAAGATAATCCATTCTATAGGGATCTATAATTTATTTATCTTAAAAATAATAATTAGACTCTTGAAAAATAATAATAATGATTTATCTTTCTAATAAAACATAATTATTAAAACAAATTATATATCTTTTTTATGGTTTAACACAATTCAAATTACAATTTATAATTATTAAAATGTAATTCTTTTACTTTAGCCCTTACATAGACTTTGCAATGCATTATTCTACCATATTATTGTTATTTTTTGCAATATTCGTATTTTCAATAAAAATTATTTTAATAATTAATATTTAATTATATTACCTACAACGTTATATCATGTATAAACTCTAATATTAAATTAATAATATTTTAAATTTTACATAAATTTTAATGTTAAATAATTTTATTATATATCTTACATAAATATTATAATAAAAAATTAATTTTATTTTATATTCTATACATTTATTAAAATATGTCTAACTATATTTCAAATATTTTACAAATTTTAAAATAAAAAAATTATATTAAAAATTATAGTTTACCTTAATTAAAAATAAGCTCACAAATAAATTAGTAAAATAAAATTGCAAATTAAAGAAAAATCATTTTGACTTTTTCATTGTTTGTGTATAAAATGTCAAATAGGGTTAATAATATTTTTATTTAAAAAAATAGATTTTTTTCAATAATTTTTAATAAAATTATTAATTTTATTTTTTAAATTACATAAAGTTTGATATGTCTAACTAATTTTATTTTTTATTAATAATTTTATTTCTCATTAATATAATGGGTGAGCAAAAATTTTTAAGTATAATTTTTTTTCCTCACAAATCTAATCAATTTGAGCTAAGCCTCACATTATTAAATCAATTATTAATTAAATGCAGTTTAATAAAAGGTAATAAAAATAAAAGGCAATGCAATTAAATTTCTTACAAGCTAACTTTTATTTAGAAATTAAATAACTAATAATATTAATTATAAATGACTTGAAGTCATTATCATGAATTTGCAAAGAGCTAATTATTTGTCAACTATGTGGCAACCTCCTATTTGAAAGTGATTAGGTAAATTACATTTAGGCTCCTAAAATTACTGAGCTATTATCATATAGTCTTAAGTAGTCTTTTTCACTTTTAAAATTAATCAAATACTAAAATTTCTCTCAGAACTCCTAGTGAGAACTTCTTTTACTAGGAGAACTCAATCATTTGAGTTTATAAATGATGTATAAGGATATTTAGGTTATTTTATAAGAGAAAAAAAATTTATTTAATTTCTATACTATTTTGATTATGTTAAAGATCAAAATAATTTATTTATTATAAAAAATAAAAAAAATTATTAAATTATGTTTCTTCAAATTTTTTGTAATTTTCAATATTTTATATCACTTTTAACATATTTATTTTGATATTTTATATAATTTTTTATATAATTAATTGATTTTATTTTTTATTATATGTATATCTCAAGAAAAGTCTATAATTTTTATGATATAATTAAATAAATTTCTTTGCCAAACGGGTAATCGCTTTTGCTAAAAACGAACTAGACATGTAATGTGACGCTCGTGGCCGAAGAGGGCGGGGAGTGCTTACCGGGTGATGTCGTAAGAAAAAGAAATTACTGAGGTAAAGTGCGGCTCCCGACAGGCTTCTAGGCTGAATAATGAGTGGTGAGAGTGGCACAGAAATGAATCGTCCCACATCAAAAAAGGAAGGAAATCTTGAGTTGTATGAGTAGATAACATAATTTCAAATGATAGAGGTACCTTTTAGGATAAAATTTTGAGATTTTTATTAAGCGTGTTTGAGCTTAAGTAGCACTGGGATGGGTGACCTCCTGGGAAGTACTTAAGTCATACAGTTTTACTAAAATATTAAGATGTGGAGGAATCTAATGGCAGTAGTTTGATAAATTTGGGATCCAAATGGTATAAATTGAAATTCATGGATCAGTGTAAAAGCCTTCTAAGAGGTCAGGAACCTAAATGCAATTTACCCAAGAAAAACATTAGAATAGAGCCGGCGATGTTCGTCTTCAGTAGCCATATCTTTTCTTGTCTTCGAAAGGTCTCCAAGCAATTTCTGGAAGAGGTAAATCTCCGATTCTCCATCAACCCAACCATTTCTAGGGTTTTTTTTTTTGTTTTTTCTCCTCGTACTTCTCTTTTGATCCTTCGCTTCGGAAACCCTAACGCTAGAATCTCCCACTTTCACCACAATAATCTTATTTTCTTCTCATCGCTTTGTTTATCTCTTCTTTTCAAATCCTGACTGAAATTCTGACGTGTGGGTTTGAATCTACCTCAGGGTCGCCCCCAGGCATAAGTGATGGATCAGCAGGGCCAGGCTTCTCAGCCGGTGATGGGCGTCGCGGCGCCCGTGCCGTATGTCGCCGGCGCTGGAGCCCCCTTCCAGGCTTACCAGCACCTCTACCAGCAGCAGCAGCAGCAGCAGCTCCAGATGTTCTGGGCAGACCAGTACCGAGAAATCGAGCAGACCACCGATTTCAAGAACCACAGCCTCCCCCTTGCCAGGATCAAGAAGATCATGAAGGCGGACGAGGATGTTAGGATGATCGCCGCCGAGGCTCCGGTGGTGTTTGCTCGGGCCTGCGAGATGTTTATTCTTGAACTCACCCATCGGTCCTGGGCGCATGCGGAGGAGAACAAGCGGCGGACTCTTCAGAAGAATGATATTGCGGCGGCTATAACTCGGACCGATGTTTTTGATTTCTTGGTGGACATAGTGCCGAGGGAAGAGGGAAAGGAAGATATCTCTCTTCCCCGTTCACTTCCTGGTCAGCCGAATGATCCTCTCTCTTACTACTACGTTCAGCAGTAGTAATTTTATTTTCATGTCAACATTTTAGTAGATTGCATACTTCTGATGGTCTGGTGATGAATCGCTTCCCTTGCTCCCCTGCGCTGTTATAAGGAAGGAGTTATTCTACTAGTATTAATGGTTATGCGTAGATTTTGCATAGGTGGGCATTGATCCTCCATTATGTGGATGAATGTTTTATGTAACATTGCGTGTTATTAGTCTTCAAAACATGTCTCCTGTTAATCTCATGAGCTTTTATGTATGATTGGCCTGGGAATCTGATATTGGGTTATTTTTTTTTTATGAATCTGTGATTGATATTCTATTCCCAATCTGCTTGTTTGTTAAGCCTCGTGAAACAGTTTTATAACGAGATTTCATGGCCATGGTTTCATATTGATTATACTGTTATCCTCTGAGTTGCACACATTAAGTTCAAAAAATTTCTCATGTTTTGTTTAGAATAAAAGAGCAGTCATAGTGGAGGAATCATTTTGATTTTTTCTGTAAAAACTGTTTGTTCTCTTTTAGTCATGTTTGTTCTTTCCTTATATTAAACTGCTATGAGCATGATCTAACTGTAATGGATGTGCTCAGAATTTATTTGTTCTCATGAAAATGGGGCGAGTTATTGGTTTCCTTTTCAAATCCTTCTTGGTATCCAAAATGAAGCGCTTCAACTCTGTTGAAGCCGATTCACTTAAGTGAATCCACCAAACACTAAAATCATCTGCAACTTGGATTCAAATGAAGCTGCTTCACTCACCCATAGCCAATTCAAGTTTTGAATCCGATTCTACTTATTCTGAAACCGAATTTGCAACCAAACATGCCCTTAAAAGATTTTTTTTGTTTTGTTGTATGGAACCTATTGATATTTTATACAAATTTTAACTTGATTTATCCATTGTGTTGTTTCTTGTTCAATAGGCTAATTATTAAGCTTGTGACTCTAAGCCTGATTAACTACATAGAGTTTGACTAATTGTATTTTGGTGGTGCTAATGCTTTCGAATTCATATTATACTGGGGCTGTTCTTTTATAAATTCCTTTGGACCATGCCTGCGGTGTTGATTGTAGTTTTTAGTAAAATTATTGTTTGCATGTCACCTTGTTCCTACTTCCTATATGCATTTCATGCCGTACTGTTAATTAGATATAAATAATCTTCAATAATTCATTTCTTCAGTACTTTGTATTGCACTTATTAAAACTCTGGTAATGTTTACCTAATTGAACTTTTTTGCACTCTACTCCAACTAATAGTGAAATTCAATTCCCTGTATATTTTAATGTCTTTTATATGAGAAGGATGAACTGTCAACCTCCATTTAGAAATGGTGATTGTTTATGTTTTGTGCATAGAAAGTTCTTATGCTTATGGAGTTTTCCATGTGGCCTCAATTAATTTTGACTTTTTTGATCTCCTAATGCAATTAAATTTGTCAAGTTGATCTTAAATTTATGTAACCATCCTTGTTTTTCAGAGTAGCTGGCATTGTTCCAATTAGTTTAGGTAGATGGTGATTTTTATTCTTCTCATCTTAGCATTTCTTCTTTTCTTTGTTGATGCTAGTTTTGCTTCTGAATGATGCTCTGATGTCTACTGCTAATTTGATAAGGGTTTCTCCTGTTGCATTTATGGTCTTGATGTTATTTATTTAGAGAATAACATAACAAATATCATTTTCCATGTTAACTATTATCATCGTTATTCGAAATCCTTGATAATTTTCTTTTAAGGGTGCGTGTGGTTAAATATTATTTTAATATTATGTCGTATTATTTAGAGAAAATAATTGTTTAGCTTAATGATATGTATAGAAAACTTTATAAAGAAATTTATGAATTGCATTTAAAAATTGACATCTAGACATCAAAGTATACATATAACATCAAACTGAATAAAAAGGTAAAGATAAGAGAAAAGAGCGAGTGACTAAGAGGGGGGGAGTGTGGGAGAGGCAAGGGAGAGAGGAGATGGCAAGAGAATCATTTCTTTAAGGGCATGTTCAATAAATTTGATGAACAAATTTGAATGCTAACAAGGATAAATGCGTAATGAATATGTTTGAATATAATTTTGTTCAATTTGTCCATTTTAATGATGATTATGAACATATTTGTTAAATATGTGCAAATGGCTAGATTTGTAGTTAGAAGGACATTTTGAATTGTTGATAGGCTATTGATAATTGCGTTATACTTGCCTGTAATGAACTTACTTTGTTAATTTCCCACCCCTTTTGTAGTTATTTCGAAATCAGGCTTGACCTAATTTTTTTTTTTATGATAAGGTCCTGCGTTGACCCCATTCTCATTCGATTAAAATTCATCTAAATTTTATTGCTTACATATATATATATATATATTTATATTTATATAAGTATGAAATTATTTTATTACATGTATATTGAGAATGTAAATATTTATTTAACTAATATTATATTTGATACACGAGTTTACATTTTTTGATTATTTTAAAGTTTGTTATTTTATTAATGGACAGTAAGACGATTCGATTTTGATTTAAATTTTTTACTATTTTTTAAAATTAATTTTTAAAAATTAATAAATTCTATGTTCTTATATTATTAAATTAAAGTATTTTTTTAAGTCATTGTAGTTATAATAAATCTATGCATAAAAAATATTTAGTTAATTAAATCTAGAACTAATTTAACTTAAATTTGATTCAAATCTAAGTCATTTGATCAGATCCGTTTGCAGCCTTGAGTACCTTCCGTGCTGTTTTTTTTTTTTTTTTCCGTATTGGTAAATATAAAGTTTTATATAATTGGCACACATGCAGTTTTTTCTTTACTTTGATTTTCCTTTTTATCTTCGTTTACCAATAATAAAATGTTGAAAAAAAAATATTATATTATTATAGCATCTAATTTTTTTGTACCATTAAGCTTTAGTATATAAGTCTGACAAAAAAAAAAATTTAAAATTTTTACTATTAGATATTAGGTAATATGTTGAATTGTTTATCCCAAATATTTAATCATTTAAAATGCAAAGAATATTAATTGTGAGTTTTTCACTTGATCTTTGTTATATAATTCTTGTTTTTTTTTGCTTGATTTTTGTTTTAAGTCCGGCAGATTACCCCTGTGCGAACCTCCGCATAATCCATTTTATGCTAGCGCAGAAATGGTCCAAAATCTGTGTCCGCATATAAAATACTATGCGGAATTTTCACTCAAAATATCTCACTCCAGCCTTATGCGGCCAACTGAAAAATGTCTTCACTAACAAACTCATTAGGGATATTAATATGTTCATCATTATGATTCATAATTTTTTTTTTATTAATAATGAGAAATACTAAAAAATCTCTTAAAAAACATCATGTCAACTCTTATAATCGAGCATATTCATGAACTACATATATAAAGTATTCACGAACATTAACGAGCACAGCGCTTGTATGTTTAAACTCGTTCATGTATTAATCGAATTTTTAAATTATATTCAAGCTTATTTGTTAACATTGACGAAGAGAACAAAAATGAACTTTGATCGAACCAAATATCGTGTTGTTTATCAAGCACTCGAACCAAATGAAATCCATTCTATTGTTAATTCTACTGCTGAAGATGAGTTCATTGTGAATGATGGTCATAATAATGTGAATAATACTGCACATTCTCAACCCTGCACATATCTAGTAATTGTAGATAGAAACTATTGTGAATAATATTGATAAAAAAAAGAAACTAAATACTGTATGAATACAGACTGATAACTATCTTTTAGATAGTCTAGTAGAAGCTAAATACAGACCAATAATCGTATTTCAGCTGACCCGTCTCCACTAGGATCTATTTTCGAGAGTACCCTAGAAATATTTCCTCTCCTCGGCCATTTCAGGCTAAGAAGATGTGAAAGTGCCTTTCATCTCTATAAGAACAGTGCATTCTGAGTTGTGAAGTGAGAGAGGAGATGTCATAATTGAGGTTTTAAATAAGACGATATTTACATTTTACTTTGGATTTTGATGTTTCGAAATGTGAAAAAGTGGATCAGTGCAATCCTAGTCAAAAACAACCGTGCCAAATCCAAATTGAGCAAAAATTAAACCGAACCATCATTCTTATAACTGGCTGGCCGCCTCTCGCAACGCATTCACGAAACATCATGCTTGAGCAAACGGCAACTGTCCGCAGTCAAAAGAATCCACCCAGAATAGTACAGTCGTAATTCCTGTCAAGAAATAAATCCAATATAATGGCTTTTTTTTTATGGAAAGTAGGTCTCATTTCATTAAATTGAAGTAAAGAGATTACAATCACCAATTAAAATCTCATGTAGAAACACAGGATATGAGTCTTTCCACATGACAGTACCCTTAATAGATAAAACATGACGCGCAAGTTTATGGGCTGCTACATTTCCTTCCCTCCGAGTATGTTGAACTATGTGAGAATCGAAATCTTTCAGCAATATTTTAATTTTCTCAATAGTGAGTCCACCTAAGGATAAGTTCTTCTCCGAATTATTTATAGCTTGTTTAACGCCAAGTTCATCCCCCTCCAAAATAATATTGGCTACCCTAGCATTTTCTGCAAGTTCAATTGTTGTAGCTGCTACAAGTGTCTCTGCATACAAAGGCTCCATAAATCTGCTTCGGTGTTTGCTCAAAAGAGACTGAACTTTGCCTAGACTAATATTTAAAACATTACATTCACCCATTTTAAATGTTGAATCAGTAGCACATGAAGAAATTTGGACTCAAAATACCTACTGTGGGTGAGATAATAAAAAATAATACCTACTGCACAGTAAAGAAGATAGATATATAGAACTCTTTAACCAAAACCATATAAACTCAATATACCTACTACTGTATAGTGAAGAAGATAAGCATGAGGAACACTGATCAACATCATATAAATTCAATATACCTGCTGCATAGTGAAGAAGATAAACATAAGGAACGCTGATCCAACATCATATAAACTCAATAGACCTGCTGCATAGAAAAGAAGATAAAAATATGAGCATATATATAAACTAATCAAATAGCTTACAACAATTATGCTAGAGAGATGTTAGCGTGGAACACTGAAAATTCAAAAGTTTACAATTCAACGCTAATGTGCATTTGAAGGACATTCAAACAGTTAAGATTAATCCATACTGTTCAACAACCATTTTTTTTTTCCCCGAACAGCATCCAGCGAACATCAACACGTGCGACATTGGAGGACATTAGTGCATACAGAAGACATCCAAAGTTCAAACCAAAGACTAAAGTATTACCACAAAAATATAGATAACAATTTTGGAATCACAAAAATAAATAAGAGGATGGAAGAGATTAGGAAGCGGGAACCTCCTTACTTCCCCCTTTCACAATGGGGGAAATCGCTTTGGTTACCAATGGCACCCATCAAGCCATCCAGAAAAACAAGTGCCACTGATGTGGCATGAATCCCCATCACTGGGGGTTTGAACTGCACGCAACCATCATTACAAAGCTTAGGAGCCAAGGAACCGCATCAAGACTGACAACTGACATGACCACTACATCTAGGGATTTGCCCACCCACACACACAACATGACAGCAAGCAGATTCAAAAAGGAGGAAAGAAAAAAAGAAAGCATTGAAAAAAATAAAAGAAGAATAAAGAAAACATAAAGCTGAGAGTGAAGGAGAAGGTACCAGCTAAAATAGACCAGATATCAAGATATCAGAAAACTTACAAGAGCCCCATATCAATTCTTTTAAAAAGTTCAGCAGGAATCACAGGGTTGTCATATGTATCTGCACTAAAAGAATTAAGACCATACATTATGCCAAAAATCCAAAGTTGTAATGCGCAATAATTTTACTTTCAATAAGGCCATACCTTTCCATAAAAAAAGGCCATACCAATTTAGTAGATAATAGACCTTCCCCTGGAAGCAAAATGTACTACTGTACAGAATATCTACACGCTAAGCACCAAAGGAGTTTATTAGGCAACATATTTAAGCTTAAATTTGTCCAAGTATACTATAAATTTCCATAGAAACAAAAAGGTAAATATTTTCAAATTATGCAAAAACTCCTAAAAATCCTAAAAAGAAACATTTTACATAAACTACCAATATTTTTTTGGATAAATATAGACAAAAAAAGTTCTCCCTAGGCCACCAATCTTGCTTCTTCAGTCTCCGGAATTACAATATCAAGTCTCATCATAGGCCTATAAGCATCAGGGATCTCAGCACCAGCTTGAACACAAACTTCAACCACAGCTGGAGCTTTTCCATAGAACCTCTTCAAAACACCAGTCAGTGGTGGCCCATCAGGATCCTTCAAATGCCACACAAAATTCGGAGCTATCACCTCATCAATTGTTGCATCCTGCCACCCATGTTTTCCATCTCTCCACTGGTGCTTGAAGGCCCCACAAAGTTTTGCATTGTGACCCCACGGTCCGACATGGACCTCCGAGCAATAGCCGCACGCCTTTACTGTATATTTCCTCATTAGCTGCCTCACACCGCTCCTAACTGTGCTATATGCTTTTAAAGTCCTCTCGGCAACTTTTCTCTTATCTAAAGGTGGTGAAATTGACTGACCATTAAGGACTGCATAAGTATCAATCTCAGATAGTAGAGCCAATGCATCTTCGGCTTTGCATGGCCTCGGCTCTACCACGTAACCACCTCGATCAATCACCCTCTTTCCGAGCATTCTGATGGGGCTGGACCGTCTTCGTGACGGATACTGTGGCAAGTCAACACCAGCCTGAATGCAGAGCTCCACAACTGCAGGTATTCTTTCATAGTCAAAGCGAGTTGAATGTTTGACGCGGTGACCGAAGGGATCAAATAGATGATATGATTCAATGGGAAGGAGGACATCATTGATGGTTCCTTGGATCCATGCATGCTGGCTTCTGCGTTTGACATTGTTGCGACCCATACAGTCCTGGATCAAGTGGCCACTAGAGCCAACATGGACTTCTGGGCATTCCCTGAAAAGAATCTGAAAGATATTGACATGCTTTCAAAGATGATAGTCAAATCTGCAGGTTGCCAAACATGAGGCTAAATTGCATCTTTTGGCAAAGAATACAGAATCCAAGAGACATTACCAATTTTCAGATAGATAATATAAGCAATAAACTATTTTTTCACAATTTCAGAAACATTGAATTTTGACATATAACCTAAGGCAAACTCATTGATTTTCTGCTAAATCACATTTGATATCTTGACTATCATTAGAGAATCTTCTAAATATCAACATTTATGACTCGCTCAAATTCCCTAACAACTAGCATTAAGTCATCAACTAGGACAAAAGCTCATGAATTTCTAACAAATATAGTAAGTTACAGACTACTACTATCTTGTCTTTAGAACAATAACAGAATAATCAATACATTTCATAGAATAAAAAGAGAAACCATAGGGATACAAATGTTTTACAGGATATTGAAAGAAATCTATACTTACAACGTCAATAAATCAATGCCTACAGAAAGGCACCACTCTGTTCCAACAACAGATAATGATGACAAATGGTATCAGTAAGAAATTGGTGAAAACTACAGGCACTTTGCATTAAAAAAAGTCAATAAAGTAAAGAAAAATGGACTCAAGTGTTAATATCACAAAATGGCAACATATTTAGGAGACGTTTAATTCATTATTATCTTAGTGCTATGTTATCTTATGTAGAGAAACTAATTATTTGGTTAGATGATGTGTAAATAGCTTCTAAAAAATTATGGTATTGTAATATAAGAAATGATATTTAGATGTCACAACATAACATAACATTAAGATAATATTGAACGAAATACCTCCTTAATGAATATATGCAAGCTGATTAACCTCAAAGATAACTTATATGATAAGATTGCATGTAAAAATACTTGACAACCAAAACTGTTATAAATTATTCTGACAGCTGCTTCTCCAATATATCAGAATTTCTATAGCTGCACAGCCGCACAGGTTTGTCCAACAAAAAATTCTCACATGAAATTTACAAAATTTCTAGTAATAAGTACATGTTTTGTTGGCTCACCTACATCCATAAACTGGAACAACAGTCAAAAGCTGAGCAAGACCTTCAATCAGAACTTTCCATGATTCCAAAACCTGATAAGCTACAGGAATGAGTTGGGAGACCAATAGGCCATTCTTTGGTGGTTCAAGCTGCTTCTCAATGCCCAACTGTGCCTGTTTTTTATCATATCTTGCCATTCGTAGAATCTTCTTGATTGGAATAGCATATGGTTTCTTTTTGCTTTGGGGCAAAATTGCAGGAAGATCTACATTTTGAGAATGCCTATTATACTTGTTGATATTTGAAGTATGTCCAAGCTCTTGTGAGCCACATCCAAAAATTCGATATCTTGTTGGTGTAACAAAATGAAGAGGCAAATATCCAATCTGACAGAGAAAAGTGTAAGAATTGTGATAAACATCTGAAATAGTATCATATTGAGAAAACGACTCACTTAAAAACATACTGTTCCTAGTACATAATTGAATAAAGGGTAAATTACACCCAGGACCCTATTTTAAAGTTTAATATCTTGCAAGTCTAGAATTTTGAAAAATTAATATCTGGTCCCTGAATTTACAAAAATCATCAAATAATATTTATTTTTTAATTATTTTTAATAAAAAGACCAAAATGTCCTCCCCTTTCCCCTCTCCCTCCCCTAACAGGTTCCGCTGGCGCCGAACAGCCCCCCGCTCCATCTTGCCGATAGCATCTCTGGCCAATAATGAAAGGGAGATAAAGCCGCCGCCAGCCCCTCATCCCCTCCCCCCTCTCTCTAGATCTGTGATTACAAGAGAGAAAGAGGAAGGAGGGGCAGGCAACCCCAAACCCCCTCTCACCAATGGCAATTCCTTCACCTCCCGCCAACTGCGAAAGGGTCGTGCAGCCACCATTGGCGGGTCCCCCCCTCCTCCCTCTCTTTCTCTAGAGAGAGGGAGGAAGGGGAGAGTAGGGGCCCCACCATTCCCTCGCCAACGGTGGGTCCACCCGCCACTCCGCTAATAGGGGGAATGAGAGGGGAGAGGAAGGGCAATTTAGTCTTTTTTAAATAATAATAATAAATAAAAAGGATCAATTTGATAATTTTTTGTAGAATCAAGGACCCATATGTTAATTTTTCAAATTCATAGACCTATGTCATATTAAGTTTTAAAATAGGGACCTGAGTGTAATTTACCCTTGAATAAATTACTTGCTTAATGTCAACCTATCAATAACAAGATGAACCAAATTGTCCATGAAGTAAGACGAGCATAGGGGAAAGTTGAGAAATAAAGAAGAAGAAGAGAGGGGAAAAGGAACAGGGAGAGGGAGGGAGGGAGGGAGGGAGGGAGAGTGTGTGTGGGAGAAAAAAAGAGAAGAACAAGAAAAAGAAGAATAAGAAAAACATAGGAGTTTTTAACACCATTAATATCAAAATCAGCCTTGGCATTTAATGGAATAGCATCAGTCTGTATTTTCAAATAACTATTGCTCCAAACTTGGAAAAATGTTCTTTTTAATAGGTTTAACAAATTCTTTCAATAAAATAAATAATGAACACTTTGTCCTTAGGCATACATTGTATTATCTCGCGGACTTGTCTTTGGTGGCAAAGATTGCCTAGCATCAACAAAAATCAGTTATAGAAACAAGAACAAGCAGTCATTTATCCTTAAATCAGTCCAAGTAAATACTGAATGATAAACGATAAAATTACAAAAACGATAAGATAAAACCTTGAATGGATCTGGTCTCCTGGGCCCTTTGCTTATCTCCAGCAAGCTCAAGCATATTCCTGGAAATTGTAGTCAAAGGATAATAGGAAAACAGCATCTTTTGAAACAAATTTAGAGGAAAGTGCTGCATGAGATGGAGAGATAGTCACCTCTTGACATATGTGTCTCCATTCAACAATAGTGAAGAATAAAATTGTGTCTCTGCAGAGAAGGGAAATGGTTAAGGGCCACTTATAAATCAGTTATGATTTGAGCTTTGAAAAGCATTTGAATCACTGTCCTCACTATCTTTTTATCCTAACTACATTCAACAAAGTCATTCTCCCCCATCGTTCTATCAACAATTTTATCCATGCCACCATGTTTTGCCATCAACAAGAAAAAATGGAAAATCAAAAAATGCGTGATATAAACAACCAAGAAAAATAATAGAAATGTCATTGAAGTTAGCACATAGACGGACACTTGACAGATAAAAGTGACCATAAAGTATTGCACAAGAAACTATGCCTTAACAAAACACCTTAAGCATGGACACATATATCACGTCATGTCATGTCATATTTGTGTCCTTACATCCTGTTTGTATTTATGTGTTTTTATAACATTGAGCAAAAGTGATAGCAAATTACACCATCACATTGGTATTTATTATTTAAATATTACATTGTTTGACACGTCTAGTCATGCCTGTGTGTTGTATTTTGAAATGTTGCCGTGTCTAATTGTCGTGTCATCTTGTGTCATCTTGTCCTTATGTTGTGTCTGTGTTTCCAAGAAGTCAACAATTTTCATATATTAAACAAACATAAACATGAAAATACAATTTGCTAAATGCAAATTAAACCTAAAAACACTAAGTAAAAAGATTTCATGACTTTAAACTCATTCCCTTTTATTCAAGGGTTTAGGCTTATTCTGTTTAAGTTCTTTAGTTGGGTGCCACCCTTTCTTGATTTGAAGCTCCCATCTTGAAGATTTATGCATAGTAAACATAGTATAGCAAGTCAAATAAAAGGTGCAGGACAAGTGATCTCAAACCAATGTGTAATTTTTAAAATAAATTTTGTAACCAAGAAATTTTCAATTCTAAGAAAAAAATCATCAAATTATAAATAAATAGAATAAATAATAATTGAAAAATTACCAAACTTGAGTCATGGTAAAATTTTGTTTTCACTAAATTGCAAAAGATGGAACAAAATTCACAAATTTCATAGTACAAACCAACGAAGATCAATTTAAGCTCAATAATAAAAGTTCGCACAGGTCAAAGAAATCAAAGAACCAAGATTATTTAATTCAGAAATGAGTATAATATGGTTGAGACACCAAGCATTTGTTTGATATTTTCCCAATTAATTGGGCCTTTGAGAATTGGGTGAAGGGAAGATGCAGTCTCGAGTTCGGACAGTGCAAGCGATGGTTTGATTGTCACAGATGAGGGACTCAGCATTGTGAGGGGGAGGAGGAACCACACGTGGTGCACACCGAAGATCGAGCTTCCAACTGACCCTGCAAGGAGAGGACAAAGCTCAGGCTGTAATGGCAAGGCTCATTCTCTTATGTGCTACGAGATAATGTGGACCGCACGTCGTCAATGCACAGTGGAACCATAAGACTGCAAGTCTGGGTGAACAATGAGATAGCGAGGGCCGCATATTTTTGTGCGCGAAGAACAACAAAGGCTAGTATGACAATGCTCAACAGGGTGAATGTTGAGATAGAAGAATGAGAGGAAGAAAGAAGGGGGAGACGAAGGAATCAATCTAAAGAGGAAACAAGCTTAGTGAGAGAAGTTTAAGGATTTTCACCTAAGGCCTAAGTCCTTCTCTATCCAGATATCAATTCAAAATAATCAAATTTTCCCACGAAAGAGCAAGCAATGCTTTATTCAGCAGCGACTAGTACAACACTAGGTCAAGCATTTATATAGACCTCTATAAATGATAAAATAAAAGTAAAATATAACATACCAAATATTCTCAACACTTACTAGGAAACAAAAACAAAACACACCTTGCTAATCCGAGGAAATAAAATCATCTCAAAAAAAATTATCCCTTCAATAAAAATCAGTTTGATATAAGGGATATTTAATCAGCTAAATCATCATCCTTTCAATAACCTTCCTTCCAAATGAGTCTCCCATCATCAGTTGGTCTAAATTGAAGCAATGCAGCTACATCTCTTCCCTCGATGAGTGGTACACCCAGAATTATATCAAGTAGAGTAATGGTACTAAGCCAGTAATAATCACACAAAAGCACAACCAATTCACTTATTATATTGTGTACATAGCGCTTACAGGTCAAACTTAGGGGTGGCAATTTGTACCCGTGCCCGATTAACCCGCCCCGACCCGCCCCTAATGGGACGGGTATGGGTATTCAAATTTTACTCGCAACACCTGCCCCGCCCCGCCCCGTTATGAAATGGGGCGGGTTCGGGTATGAATCATCTAGACCCGCCCCGCCCCGTACCTGATTCGATATAATTTAAAAAATTTTAAAATTAATACCTAAATGAAAATATTACTCGGAACCGGACCAACCGGTGCCTCGGCCTATGTTGAGGTGATTAATCAGAGTGAACAAACTAATATACAATAGTGTCCGGATCATTTTCTCTGTTTTAGTTATATGTCAATGTTTAGTATACTGTCATTAGAAAAAAGGTTCACGCTAACATATGATATTAATATTTTTGATTCATAATTAAATTGATACCTGTTGCCTGCAAGGGTCTTATAACTGCCTCATATTTGGTTCTTTTTAATTGCCCGATACTTATTTTATATAAGAATCCATGTTAAGAAAGTTGGCAATCTGAAGAATTTGTATGAAGGTTATTGATTATTTATGATCTTGTTATATATATTTACATACAGGGAGTGGTTTCTATAGAAAATATTACTAATATTCACCATATGGTTACGGTTTTTGTTATTTCAAACAGAATAAAATAATTCAATTTTCATTAATATTAGTGAGGAAACGGGGCGGGGCAGTACGGGTTTGTGAAAACTAGGAGCGGGGCGGGGCGGGGCGGGGCGGAAGCGGTTATGGGGCGGGTATGGGTAATGAATAATATATAGCAGGGCGGGTATGGGTATTTATAAACCCGACCCAAACCCGCCCCGTTGCCATTCCTAGTCAAACTCAACTTCTTTTCGATAATGGCACCTCGCCTACAATTATGTCAGACAAGGCGATGATAACAAGCCAGTGACAATCATACTCAGGCTATCCAACCACTACTTTTCTCAACAATCCCCCCTCTCATCACACTACCTAGATTCGAACCCGAGACCTGCTCTGATACCAATTGTTAAGATTCTATGCACTATCAACTCTCCAAAAAGCTTAAGCTGATAGGAAAAATACAACCAATTCGCTTATTATACTGTGCACATAGCGTTCACAAATCAAACCCAACCTCTTTTTAACAGTGACACACCCACCCAGAATTATATCAAGCTCATAATTTTTATGACATGACCAAATTGATCTCTTTACCAAGCTCATAATCAAATAAAAAACAAGAAATCAAGGAGATCATTCATTATAGCAAGGAAAACCAGAAAGATGTTTGGAGCAAATAACAAATCTGAAAACGATTCATGAAAAGAAAACCCTTACCAAGATAAACCTCGAGACTCCAAAGATCGCAACCAACTACCACTCGGTATCAGTTGATACGCAGCCACTTGCTTCAAAATCCATGAACTGAAAGAAAACCCATCGCAACCCCCGCCTTCCCCAGGGATATTTGACGTAACCTGCTTTGTGGTCGCTCAAGCAAAAAAAAAAATGTCTCTCAACTTGATCAAGTAGAAAACTCATGTATCAATCATCAACAGCTATCCTCCAAGCAATCTTGATCAACTTTAATAAAAAAGAAGGGAACCAACGGACATCATGGGGCTGGCGACATAGGGAAAGGTAGGCGAAGTGGGCCGGCATTAATAAGAGCAGCTGAGAACAGGTTGTCGCAACAGTTCGTTAGAAATAGGGCTTAACATATAGGAGGGGCTAATCCTAGGGTTAATTTAATGGAAAAACTATAAGCCAATCTTCTATTTGTTGCACCATTACAAAAATGTCCATATTTTTACCCATTTGGTCAATTTAAACCTGATTCGACATTGATTTGCACTCAATTGAACCTGTTTAAATCCAACATATATATAAGATACCAAAGTGTACATTCCCACTGATATAATGTCTACCCAACTCAGATAAATAAAAATACATCTGACAAAATAAAAGATAACCAAATGATAAATTGTTGATGCATCCATCAGTGACCATAATGCCTATGCATCAATATCTTCAGCTTCAAAAAATTTGATTCCATCAAAGGTTGGTGCAAGCACACCCATGAAGCAAAAGAATGGAGCTAATAGTACGTGAACCTATCAGTTCTCGAAGTTTAATAAGCTCATTCAACTAAAGAGTAACATGTATCACTCTATCAAAAGTGAGTAACATGCATGTAGAGATATCCCAAAGTAGGTGATGCAGGCAGCTCAGGAGGAAAAGTAGCTGCAACCCTAGTCCCAAGAGGCTATCATTAGTAAACTAGGCCTAGGAGCTTCTACAAGAGAACTATGGATAGTAATGATGGTAGAAAAGTAGAATGGAGTAGAATTTGTAGAAAAAGAATAGGCTCAGAAAGGGGAACGGGAAATGGGTAGATAGAATCATATCCTCTTTGTAATAACTTTCTTAAGTCTACAAACACCATCAAAGAATCTCCAAGAATACCCAATTACTTTCTATGTGAATTTGCAACATTGGCATAATTTAAAGTCAACTTTTACATAATTTCCTCAAGTAAACATGTAAATGATAGACTAAAATGATGCAAACTCAATGTGCTCATGTCAAAAACAAAAGCAACCGACATTAGGAAAATAAAGCCCAGGGTGACTAACTGACTCGAGTACTAACAACAACAACAACAACCAAGCCTTAATCCCACTAGGTGGGGTCGGCTACATGAATCCTTTGTTTCCATTGCGCTCTATCAGTTACCAAATTCTTATCTAAGTTTAAGTAACTAAGATCACTCCTTATAGTTTCTTGCCATGTCTTCTTTGGTCTCCCTCTTCCTCTTTGTACATGAGCAAAATCCAATAACTCAATTTTTCTAACTGGAGCTTCAATTGGCCTACGATTTAGATGTCCAAACCATCGAAACCGACTTTCTCTAAGTTTATCCTCAATTGGTGCAACACCAACTTTCTTTCGGATATACTCATTTCTCATTCTATCCTTTCGTGTATATCCACACATCCATCTTAACATTCTCATTTCTGCAACATTTATTTTATTTGTATGTTTCTTCTTTGCAGGCCAGCATTCAGCACCATATCGCTGGTCTTACTACAGTTTTATAAAATTTACCCTTAATTTTGGATGAGATTTTTCTATCGCATAACACACCAGAAGCATTTCTCCATTTTACCCAGCCTGCTTGAATCCTGCTAATAACGTCATTATCTATTTCGCCATCATTTTGTATAATTGATCCAAGGTATCTAAAGCGCTCACTCTTCTTGACAATTTGATCACCAATTGTCACATCTCCAATATAAGTATTTCTTTCTTGACTAAATGTGCACTCCATATATTCAGTTTTTGATCTACTGAGATGCAAACCTTTAGATTCTAGAGCATTCCT
>JAEMOT010000003.1:193886-216978 GCA_019297695.1 Apostasia ramifera | reverse complement strand
AAAATTTATAATTTAATCTTTTTATTTTATTTTAGTTTTTATTTTCTTTTAAAAAAATATATTTTAAAAATAAAAAATCAGAATAATGAAACATCAAAATTTTTCTCCTCTCTCTCTTCTCTCTCCTCTCTTTCTCTCTCCTACCGCCAGCTCACCCTCTCTCTCCTCTCTCTCTCTCACCTCTGCCGCCCACCGCCTCCCTCTCTCTCCTCTCTCTCCTCTCTTTCTCTCTCCTGCTGCCAGCTCACCCTCCCTCTCCTCTCTCTCACCTCTGCTGCTAGCTGTCGCTATTTTATTGGGGTATGAAATTGTGAGGTGGAGAGCTGTCCGAACCCAAGTATTTTTCCTAAATCATGGCAGATCGGACATTTTCTCTGCTCACGCTCGCGAAGCTCACGATTGCAGCCGGCCGCTTCTTTCGCACACGTCGCCGGCGTCTCCGAGGATCTCGCGCACGTCGATGGCCACGTCTTCGACTTCCGCGCTCTTCCTTCGCCGAGTCCGGGTATGCGTTCTGCCCAAGCTTCCCTCTCCTATAAAATGGCCAACGGAGACGACGAAGAGGGGACGAGTGGATTTTGCTGTGAGAAGTATATCTCTTCATCGACTGTTCGATCTCGACACAGGTGGCGTCGATTTCTCGCCGGCTCAGCAGCAGGTGGCAGCCATCGGCAATTTCTCCGCTGATCGGAGCCGAGCAGGTGGCTGCGGCTTCGTATCAGGAACGACTCAGAGATCCGGACAGGTGGTCACGGATTTCATCTTCGGCACGGCAGCAGGCGGCTGCGGTCGGCGTTCTTCCACTGATCGAACCGAGCAGGTGGCTGCGGTTTCATCTCGGGGACAGTTCGGCTTCGTCTGAGGCTACGGCAGGGGGCTGAGGTTTCGACTTTGAGTTCTGTTTCTCCTTGGTTTGCTTATAGTGCATCTAGTTCCCTATTTTTCTATTTCTTGTTTTTCCTTTCATGGCACTGTTAGAACATTCCTGATCTGCATTTTATTTCCATGTTCCTGATTACAATTTCATTTCCTACATTGCTTGGATCATTGTTATTGCCTAAGCCTTGGTTGGAATTGAGTTCACATGCTTGGTATTGAGAGAGGAGTTCACTATTTTTCCTTTATATTATATCTTTCTTTGAACCGAACTGAGAAGCTCATATTGGTTGAAGGTTTCAATATATTAAATAATTTGGATGAGTTATCATATGCTGGAAATCTCAAGATAAATATGTATGCAGTTAAACATCTTGAAGCTTGAGAGTTTATTATCTTAATTGCATAGTTTGTCTGAATTTGTTTGGAAAGTATTTTAATCATCTCAATTATTTCATGACGCTTATGTGAAAATGCGAATATTTATATTTAATATAATTTGAAAAAAAATTGGTTTAATCTCCTCTCCATTTGCATTTAGTATTTTATAGAAAAATAAAAACTTAAACACTAATTTAATATTGGTAGCGTTAGGTTCGACTCAAATCGATCCTCGCGCTGCATCAACGCCTCAACTGCCTTTTACACATTTGGGGATCGTCATCCCCTGGCCCCGTAGGCTATGGCCCATAATGGCTAAAATATAAGGTCATCGATCAGTTTTGGGAGTTTTCACCCCCTGCCCCAAAATGACAATGGACGCCGTCGCGCCTATATATCATATGCTCGAGCTAAGGCAGGTGCATAATCCCACAGAAATCACATTTAAATTTAATCCATTATCGCATTAAAATCTTATATTACAAATTAACAATATAGAAAGCCCATTCATTTATTTTATTTTCATTATCTCTATGTATGTGACGATAAGCTTGTACACTTGTCCTCCCGTAGGTGTCACAACTATAGGTAGACTAGCTTTATTTCATATCAAATTTCTCAGCATTAATCAGTCAATATACACTAACCAGACAGTCCGATTGACCGTCAGTGATTCGATCATGACCTGAAAGAAGATGTAGGATTTATTTCTCATTGATTTCAACTTAAAACAAATAAACACGACATAATAGAAATTATTACAATAAGAATATAAAATTTTTCTATTAATTGAAAGGAAGTCCTGCAACATATTTAAAACCTATTTGAAAAATATCAAAATATATTCTATTTATAAATTTTAAGAATACCAATTAATTTTGTTACATCACATGTATATAAATATCAATAAAGAAATCAGGCATTGGATTTACCAAAAAAATTTGATCATTAAACATCAAGCTATTAATTTTGCAACTAATTTCGTGGCTTTCACTTACAGGAAAAATTGAACAGGAAATAATTATAATTCCATATTTCAAACTATTAAATTATTATCAGTTTTACTTTATTTCAGGTAGAAGAAAATTGATTCATTGAAATATAAATTGATTCGAGATGCAAAATTAATTGCCTTCTCCATATATATATATATATAAGTATTCTAATTAATAGCACACCATATTTATAGATATTTGACCCGATAAACTCATTAACATGCTTGAAATAAAAAAAAAAAAACAAATCACATGGATTCATGGCAACATTGAGAAACTTCATACAATTTATTAAAATATTCAATTGATTTCTAATTTTAATTTATATGGGCTGAGTTAAGGTAAAACCTACCTCGAATTCACCATAGTTCTAGGTTTTCTTGAGATCCGGAGAGAAATATCGCTCCAAAATCACTAAATCCGATCCAAGACGCAAGAAAACGTGTAGATCGAGAAGAAGATGAAGAAGAATCGTCGATTTTGAGGGAGATCCGGCTTCTCTCTCTCCAACGCTTCACATTCTCTCTCCAACTCTTCACTTTCTCTCTCCTCTCTCTAGGTCGGCAGCGGTTATAGAAGGGGAAGAGTTCAATCGGTGTTTTAGGGCGAGAAACTCTGTTTATTTCTCTAAATAATAATCTGGGGGTATTTCTGTAATTTTTCTTAGCCTTAATTTAAGATGGTAGTTATGGATATTTAATGGGTAATTAAATTCATTGGATTTGAATTTTAAATAATCCATTTAATTAAATTAAATATTAATTTCAGCTATTTTAAATTTTGAATCGCATAACAAATATTTAATATTTCATATATTTAATTTTAAATAATTAATTTCTCATGAATAAAATTAATTCCTCATAATAAATTTAATTAATAAAAAATCTAAATTTAAATTTTACTGGGATGTACAGTTGGAACCACGTGTTAATAGTAGATATACACGAAAGGATAGAATAAGAAATGAGTATTTTCGAAAAAAAAATTAGTATTGCACAAATTGAGGATAAACTTAGAGAAAGTCAGCTTAGATAATTTAGACATCTAAATCATACGCTGATTGAAGCTTCAGTTAGAAAAATTGAGTTATTAAATTTTGCCCATGTACAAAGAGGAAGAGAGAGACAAAAGAAGATATGGCAAAAAACTATGAATGATCTTAGTTACTTAGACTTAGATAAGAATTTAATAACTAATAGAGCGCAATAGAAATAAAAGATTCATGTAGCTGACCCCAACTAGTGGGATTAAGACTTAGTTGTTGTTGTTTGTTTATTTTCATGATTTTTTAAACTAGAGCATTTAATTAGCTAATTAATAAAATAACTATCATTTACAAAAGTTAACAAATAGGACATGTTTTCGATGCTATCAGCACTCACTGTTAAATCAGAAGTCGTGTGTGCCACGGGAGGATTTTAGCTGAAGGGGCATAGGAATAAATTGTACCACATCAAAAGAGAAGGAGAGTTACAAAGTTATATAAGTTGATAACATGATCTTAAATAATAAAGATATCATTTAGGGCAAAATCGCAAGACTAATAATGACAAACTCTATAATTAAGTATGCTTGAACTGAGGTAATACTATGATGGGTGACCTCCTGAAAAGTACTCAAGTCACACAACTTCTTAAAATTAATAAAAATAATTCCTTTATATTTGAATCACACGACTTATAACTTCTATCTTGGTAATTTTACAAATGTGATCCCCTCCCCCCATTTCTCCGACACTTGTCAATTTTCAGATTTTGAAGATTGGTAGTCAGCTGAAAGCATTAGCAATTTCGAGGCATTCCGAGGCAAGTTTAATTTTTATTTAATTTTTTATTAATTTAATAATTAATATTTATTAATTTTTATTAATTTAAATTTTTTAAAAAAATATAAAGTTTTTATTATTTTTTATAATATTTATGTTGCATTTTTTGTTAGTAATTTCAATAATTTTTAAATTGTGTTATTTAATATAAAACCATCCAATGACATCTCCATCTATTTTTGTGACTTTATTTTAATGTTAATATAATATTCATGGATGATGACTCTCCAGATTATATGAAAGATAGAGCCAAAGTTTTAAAATTTAATGTAAATATTTGCTTATTTGATTTAAAAATTAAAATATGTCGTGTGATGGGTATCGATCTAAATTATTACAATGTCAAAATAGTGTATAAATATCTGAAAGAAGCAAGATATATTGCATGGTATATTTAAAAAAATGATAAATGTGAGCTTATATTAGAGCGCAGGTTTCAGACATCCTTAATGTTGTACACTGAAGTAGCACAAATTATTAGTATTTTACTTTAATTGATGAAGAATAATTTCACTACTGGCATGACGATAGCACTATTATTTTAGTGAATTTCGCCTAAAGTAAATAAGATGTTGATGTCCTGTTACATACTATATTATAATAGATCCTTCATGGGTGCATCATTTTGAAGCAAACAATAAGAGTGAGATATAAAGATTGATGATGACTCATATTTGAGAGGTATTGATATACATTTAAAATTGTAAGAATTACAATAGTTTAAAGAAAATACTACATATTACTCGTAATAAGAGTTATTGTGTTCGTTGAGTGACAGGGCTATTAATAATCATATACAACATAAAAAATTAATTTTCAATAAGAAAAAAAGATATTATTTTGTACAAATTCTGCTAATAAACCCAACGCCTATAAATAATGTCTCTATACAATTTGTATTAAATAATCTAATCGTGCAGAGAATATATCTGCTCTTGGTGAATCATATATTTGTTCTAACTCGAAACCTAATAAATACTATCGTTAATGCACATCTTGATTTATTGAT
This sequence comes from Apostasia ramifera, assembly GCA_019297695.1. Classification (NCBI taxonomy): domain Eukaryota; kingdom Viridiplantae; phylum Streptophyta; class Magnoliopsida; order Asparagales; family Orchidaceae; genus Apostasia; species Apostasia ramifera. The sequence goes on along the minus strand of JAEMOT010000003.1, from coordinate 211,892 downwards.
CAACTGATAGAACTTGCAATGGGAACGCAGATATATATGCGAGTAAGTGAATTATTTATTTGATATTAAATACTATTTTATGGTAATCATATTTCATTGCACAGGATGTCAAATTAAAAACGTGAATGTTTAAACTCAAAGACGCATAAATTAGAATCAAACAGAAAGAAAAATAAGTAAGTAAGCTTAAATTTAGAAAAATCAATTTATGAATATGAATAACATTAAAAAATACATATGTTAATCTTTTATATAATGATATAATATTTAGAAATTTTTAAGCTGATAGAATAGTCAGAGTAGTCATAGTATATCAAGCATACACATAAATAATAGGATAAAATATATATTTATTTTAATAGTAAATTTAAAATTAATTTTATATTTAGAGAAATAATAAATCCATGTAAATATTGTTTATCTAAATAATTATAAAAATAATTTTAACAAAATTGAAAATAAAAGTCAACTCATGCCGGCGGGCAACTATAATTAGCTAACTAATTAATCATGCGTAGTTCAAACAAAATCATGAGCCCCAAACGCCGTAAATTGTACTACCCGGGCAGCACGGGCAGGCTGTCCACCTGCCCTGGGCTTCTGCCGGCCAAATGAAAGCGGGCAGCAGGCCCAGCCCCTTTTCGTCCCTTTCGTAACTTCCGTAACTCCGTGGACGGGCTTTAGCTCTCTGATTGGCTCGGGGGCGTGCGATTTTGGGGAATCTCTGCGGCGGAGTTAGAAGGAATCTGATTCCGACGCAGGGCGAAATCGAACTTCCCGATAATTTCTCTCCGTAAAGTTTGAATTTTTTTGGGAACTGCAGCTGCCCTGGGGAATCGTCGCTGCCGTCGTTTTGCTCGGATTCCAGAGGACTTCGAAGAGTTCGTGCTCAATAAAGCTCGGGAGCTAGGGTTTGGAGTTCCTTTATCTGGGTAAAGATCATTCTGTTCTCTGCGATGGTATCTAGCGTGGATTTCTCTGATTTTTGCAGTGTGAATTGGTGATGCTCCGGATTTTATGAAAACTGACCTGCTGTTTTACTGCTCGTTGTGGAACTTCTTCGATTGTCAATTCGTCCGTGCTTTTTCTTTTCTCACATTTATGTGTTGGTTTGAAAGTTTTTTTTTTTGGGTGAGGAAATTCCTTGAAGCATCAATCCCGGGGCGGTTGGAGTAGGTTTACAGCTATTTGTCACTTTGGCTTTTCTTTGTGTGGACATCTCTTTCATATTTAGAAGCGTATTTTCTAGTGGTAAGTTGTTTAAAGGGGCTTTCCTGCTAGTGTTGAATTTTCACCTCTTTGTACTTTATGCAACAAAAGGGCAATGGGCTGATGTGTATTATGACTGCTTTTTTGTCCCCCCCCACCCCACCCCCTTTTGACATTTCTTGTTCTTTATTTTTGAATGTTCATACTATTGGGATGAGTAAAATCAGTGAGTGGATGGTCTGGTTGATTATCACTGGCTTAGCTTCCTACCCTATCTAAAGGTCATGTGGATTTGATAGTATAATAAGAGAAATGGTTGTGCCAATTGATAAGTGCTGTTGATCCTAACAATCGATATTCGAGCAAGTTACCGGTTCGAACCCTGACGCTGAATTGTAGGGGGAGGGGGTTGGAGGATTATAGTGATGAGCAGGATCAATGACTGGATGGCCAGGTTGGTTGTCAAAGGCTAATGACCAGCTCCATGCCTTTCCTAGCGGCCAGGTGGGTTCAATTCCCTGGCGCTGTAAGTGTGTATTATTATAAGAAAAATGGTTGCACCACCCTTCTGATGAGATTGATCTTTGGGTAACTCATTTAGTGATCTTCTACTTCATTACTTTTAAGGTTTTGCTTGAATAGTATTCTCTTTGGCGTTATAATTTCTGTTATGTGACCTGTGGACTTTCTCAACTATTGGCATAGGCAGCTGCACTAAAGCCTCACCTCGTCCTCCATTGGATCACACAACAAATGTAGACAAGTGGTGCTATTTTATATCATGGGAGTTGCAAGATTCTTTATTTTGAATTAAACAATATTTATTAGTAGTTTTGAACTTAAAAGATAAAATACATGATCATCTCAGGTTGCTAAATATTGACAGTCATAATATTCAAACTGACAATGTCTTTGGATTGCACACATATGCCCTTTTTCAATAAACCTAAGAACAAGAGAGCCAACACATAGACTGTTTGTATGCTTTCTATTGGCTAGAGGTAAATGAATTATGTAAAAGAAAAGCTAAATTTGGGCTTTTATACCCTGCCAAGCACTGCCATTAAGGAAATGATATATAGGGATTAAAATACATAGGAGTCATCTTGTTAAGCTGATCCTAGCTCGATTATTAAATCTTTTACTCTTATTTTGGAAACTCATGCACTTTTATATTAAACTCAATATTTGCTTAAACAATACAATTAAAAATCTGTCTATTCCTGCAGAAAGTTGTCTAATTTCGCCGCATATTTTGAATTGTTCACAAGTTCTTAATTATAGAAGTTTTGTTTGTTCAACTAAGATGAGTTTCTCTTCTTTCAGTATGACAGCTAAATGAGCCATGTATCAAGTGAAGCCTATTACTTGTATGCCTCCAAACCACAAGAGTGCAGCTGCTCGTGATCACCAACTTGAATTCATTGGCAACACCATGGGTCCAAATGGTTCTGTGAGTAATCACAATAACCAGAACTTGGCTTCAAAGCAGCGATTAAGGTGGACACATGAGCTTCATGAACGTTTTGTGGATGCTGTTACACAACTTGGCGGACCAGATGGTGAGTGAGATTAACAAAAAAGAAAAGATATTGGACATCGAATGAATAATTGGCATATAAGCATGATTTTCTTTTTTAAGTTGTCGAATTTTTCTTCTGAAAGCCAAAAGATTGCCTAGATAAGTTCGTACATATCTTCTTCTGAAAAATAAAAGAAGCTGCATGTATACCTATGAAGCACCGATACTTCGTAGAGCCTAACGTATCCGTATCGTATCCGTATCGGATACCGATACTCCCCGATACTCCACCGATACGTATCCGATACGCCACGTGGCGTATTGATTTTTATTTTTAATTTTAAAAATCCGCTACTCGCCCGATACTTGCCCGATACTTGCCCGATACTTGCCCGATACTTGCCCAATACTTGCCCGATATTTTTCGATACTTCTAATTAAAGAAAAAAATGTTGAAACAATTGGTTTGGCCTACACGATAAAAAATAAAAAATATATTATACATAAAACACAACTCATGCATAGACTCAAATAATAAGATTGAGAGATATACTGAACTCACATAATTGAGATTACAAAATGCTTAATGCACGCTAGTGTTTCGGCAATAGAAAAAAAATTTGATATTTGCAAGCAACTGTATTATCTAGTTTTTCTATATCAACCATACTATCTTTGCTTCTGTTAGACACCGATCACTTTCTTTTTACTTTAATTAAACTCATATTATGAAAACGATAGAATTTTAATCTTTTTTATTCTGTTTATTTATTTAGTTAACACTCAGAAAGAGGAGAGCATATATCTACTTTAACTAGATTAGTATATATGAGTTTATGTCACATTATCTATGTTATTTTCAATTATATGTCGTTTGCATTGAGCTAATTAATTTAAATCGAATTTAAATTAAAACTGAAACTAATTTACTGAAATATATTTAAACTCTCATCTCACTTAGATGATCTGTGATAGGTTGAAAGTAATTAAATAAATTTAAAATATTATTTTAATTTAAAATTTTTTAAACTCAATAGTTGTTGAAGGATATTTTTATTTTTTGTAGTTCAATTGTCTAATATTTTTTTGTGATATTAATAATGTTTAAAAAAATATAATTAATTTAAAAAAAATTAAAAGATATTTTTGAAAATTATAACAACAAAATATATAAGCTAGTATAATCTACCATAGATTTATATCTTAAATATGAGAATATGATGAATTATACATAGATATAACAGCCGTACCCTGACGTATCCGTATCCTACTTTTTTTAAGTTTGGCGTATCGTCGTATCCGTATCGTATCGTATCCGTATCGCCGTATCGTACTCGTGCTTCATAGATGTATACTTTATGCAGCCTTGCTATAGTCACTAATTTATTAATCTAATTGCCAATCATAAGCTTTGATTGTATAGTATGGCTAGTTTTTTTGTGTTTTGAGATATCAAAGAACAAACTGCATAATTTCTTTTCTTTAATCCAGTACTGTGGTTCTTGTCCACTGTATTTGATGATTATAGTCTGGTTTACTGTTATATGGAAATCATGGTCAGACTTGTGTTCAAAAATTACCCAAATCAGAAGCCCCTCCCTTTTCTTTCTTATATTTTCTTGAACATGTTACATCATTCTTGATGCATAAGACTCATGTATAATATATTGTTCTTATTAAAGCAAGATATCCCCTTCATTGATTTCCATGTTAATAATGAGATCTGGTTAATTTGGGTTATATTTAATTGTTGATTCTGAAGTTCACTCTACTGTAGAACTGGATATGGAAGTTCATGTATTTTAGAATATGCCTTTATGCCCTTTTCGTTTATTAATTTGAAATTATGCAACAGAAAAATGGTTTTTTTTTTTTTTGACCTTATTAATTTCAAATAAGGTTCCTAGGATAATTCAGGAAACAGAAATTTATCCATATTATGTATGGAATCCAAGTCCTCTGATGATTAAGTTTCTAATGTTCTTTCGTAAGGTTTCAAGGCCCCATTGTTTCAATGGTGGCATACTTGTTACTAAAATGATCATTTGTTGTATTATGAGTAATATGAAGCCTACTTAGTAGCCCATAATAAATAATTTTTTTGGCAATTTAGACAAACTTAAAAATGAATCTTTAAACTCAATAGAATATATTAAAAAGAAGGATCGACATGAAATAAAAATAAGTTCAGGCTCTTAAATAAATTGCAGGGAAAACTTAAGTGAATTAGTTAGAAACATATACCCATATGAAATACCCTCCTACGTAGGGGACTCGTATACAAAGTACTCTATTTCTCTTTTACATTTGTTCATCTAATCATTGCTTTTTTATAACTAATTTTGTTTAAAACTAATTCTATTTCTTATATTTCCATTGTGTCACTAGTATTACAAGGAAACCATATATTACCTAACCTATTAAGTAGAATGTAATAAATGTCATTGCAAATAGGGCTGTAAATGAACCGAGCTAAGCCGCAGTGGTCTGTTCAATTTCATATTCTTTTACTAAAACTAAGCTTGAGATTGTTTTGAGCTTGTCTGAGCTTGGTTCATGAATGAAAATGTATGTTGGGTTTGGTTTATATTATTTGTGAATGAGCTCAATAATATATTCACGAACGAGCTCATATATTTCTAAGTTCATAAACATGAAAACTGTAGACAAGCTTTTATATATCAAAGATATTATGTGTTTATGAAAAGGTTCATCATCATGATTAATCATGAAATTGTTTATTATTAATAAATAAGATATACTAAAATCTCTAAAAGAGGTTAAAAAGCATCATATCGAGCCTTATATTCGAGCATGTTTATAAACTTCAGATGAACTATTCATGAACATTAACGAGCTAAATGCTGGTATGTTCAAACTTGTTCATTTACCAATTGAGCCTTAAAAGTTATGTTCATGCTTGTTTGTTAATAACTTAATATTGACGAACCAAACATAAATAAGCTCTTATTAAATCAAATATTGAGTTGTTCATCGAACGCTCAATTCATTTATAGCCCGTGAAGGAAAGTATTTAATTTTTTTAAATGTTTCACACACATTCCAATGAACCTTAAATAATTATTCATTCTTATTCATTATCATACATCTCATGTCATGCTATTTACGTTTACTTTTCATATATGAGAATCTAATAATATTCTTTTGTCATAACTTATAAGCTTAAGCTTTCAGGTCATTTGGTTTAAAGATTTAACATGAGTATTAGAGCTAGAGGTCTTGGTGCCTCTCACTTAGTGGGATTAAGGCTTGGTTGTTGTTGTTGTTGTTGTTGGGTTGAATTTATGTTATAAAGCAAGCAAGCTTGGGAGTGAGGGGATGTGTAACAATAAAAGATCATTCCTAGGCCATAATCTACAAGATTAAGCTTTCAAGTCAGTTTGTTACCATTGATTTAATAAGATTACTTTTAATGACATTTTGTTTAACCCGTTCTCTTTTTGAGCAGGAGCTACTCCTAAAGGTGTACTTCGCGTCATGGGAGTACCGGGATTAACTATTTACCATGTGAAGAGTCATTTACAGGTACTAATGTGATCATGCTTCTTGGTGATCTATCTTTGCTTTTTAACTTTACCTAACCATATTTATCTGTGAATGTAGAAATATCGACTCGCCAAATATGTTCCAGAGTCTACAGATGGTAGTAGTTTATTAATTTTTCCTCAATCAATATCTTTGAATTGTTTAGTTTTTGAAAGCAAATCCTTCTGTAGATATGAGTCATGGTCTTTTCTTGTTTCATTATTTATTCAAATAGGTTCAAAGTGTGAAAACAAAGGACCTTGTGAGCTACTTTCTGGATTGGATAACTCTTCGTAAGTTGAATTTCATTGCTATTTTCCATATATAATTAGCTTTGAAACATGTTATTATCTCCTGATGTGATTCAAAGCTTAAATCTAATGCTAACATTTGCAATACGAACCAGCAATAAATGATAGATTGTTGCTTTTTTTCTCGTCAATAGCTACTAACTTTTCTTAAGCTGAGCATTTCTTTAAGCTTACATGCTATTTACATGCACTATGGAGAATAACGTGCTGCCATTAATGATTTTTGCAATCCGTCTCATGCTTTATTTTATTTGGAGGTGTAAAATGTTTTGCATGAAACTTTATTCACTCTGGCCTATTTTACTATCAGCTTTATTCTTTTAAATGCTATGGTAAAGTGTAAACTACTAAATAAAATGATTGATGTGGATCTTTTGGCTAAGAGATAAAGTACATGGCTGCAAAATATTTCCAGCACATTAATTTATAGGGGAAAAGCAGCTCCCCCTACAATGCATTTAGTTGTCAATTTCGGTTCAACGAGAACTGGGTTTTTGGTCGAACGTGTTGTTAGTTGGGGTCAACTATTCCACTCTATGTATGCCAACTTCTGTGATCTCATTCAATCTCACATGTATGTTTTGTATGTAACCAAAGTTTTGACCTGCAATGCTTATCATATTCAGTATTTGCCCATAGTAGTTTTGATAAGGGATGAAACGAGGATGAGTATGCAAATTCGAGGCCGGCAATTTGAATAGGCAAATGAATCACAGTCAAGCATAGTTACTTTCTAAATCAAAGATTGCTCTACCCTCCGGCAATCAATATTTCAAATCATTATTCTTTGCATCATCTTTGAGATTACCACTGTGTGAATAAACCTTTGCAAACGAAAAAAAGGTCTTTCAAGTTGTGTTAGTGTGTTCTCTTTATGTTGATTCTTTTCTTATAGCTTATTTTTCTATAGCCCTTACACCGTAAATATTTGATTATTTGATGGATGAGCATTCTACTGTTTTTTCTCATTGCCAGGGGAATGCAAATAACTGAAGCGCTTAAGTTGCAAATGGAGGTCCAGAAGCGGCTACATGAACAACTAGAGGTGAGTTCAATTCTGTTGTATTGAGAATAATACATTGTTTATTATGGAGATTAGATACACTTTGCTCTAGATGTATTCAAAACAACATTATGAAGAACTACTTTTGCGGATGAACATGCACAACATAGGGAGGACATCATTAACATTTTGGTCAAAGGGGAAAAAAAAGAAAATATCAAAAGTAACTTAGTTAGATATTACGCAAAGAAATTTGAATAAGTTGGAGAACACCTCGGGATGCATTGGGCACACTAATTGGTGAAACAATGTCAAGACGACTCAAATAGTTACAAGAGTGCTACAGCTGTTACTGATGAATTCAAGCATGAATTATCTAGAAAGGAAAAAATAGGGTATTGAAGTGTTTTGGAAATTATATTGCATCCCCCAACAAACACAGGGATATTGTATGAAAAACATCCAATTTGCTATCAAGGAAAATGAAAAACAACGGTATATTGAATGTTGGATTGAATATAGGACTGCTCTTCATTTCAGTGGCACTATGTTTTGTTGTCAGTGATTTCTTCATTTCCAGCATTTCGATTGTAGTTATCGTATATAGTAACTGCTCAAGTAGATCGAAATTACCCGATTGTTCTTTTTTTTTTCAACTTATTTTAGGTACAAAGGCAGCTGCAGTTGAGGATAGAAGCCCAGGGAAAGTATCTTAAGAAAATCATTGAAGAACAGCAGCGTTTAAGTGGAGTGCTGGCTGAAACGCCGGGATCAAACCTCCCACTCCCTTTATCCTCCATTGTCGTTTTTCCAAACTCCGAAAGATCTGATTCCTCAACTCCTGAATCTTTGCATGACGAAAGGACGTCTGATGGCATGCACGGCAACAATGGCAGCCTCTTCAAGGGCCGCATCCGACCGTACAGTCCATCCTTGCGTCGAGAACCATCTACACCAGACTCTAGTTCTGAGAGCCTGAAGCTTGAGCCACCGATCAAGCGCCACCGGAACACTGGCAACAGCGGTGGCGGCAAGGCAGAGTTGATGTTCGACCACCATTAACTTCAATGAATGTTTGGTTCCGACTTCCTTCGACATTTCCCTGCTGATAGAGGTTGCTCAGGGAGTGATGTTTGATCAAAGCAAGCAGGATTAGATGTTGACTTCTGTTTATGTTGAGGGGAGGAGATATTTGGGGTTTGAATTTGGTAGTTTATTTCAGTTATTTTTATATGTCAAAATATGTGGGTAGATTGAAGGCATAACTGAATGTAGTTTGAAGATAAATCAGATATGGACTGCAAGATTTGTTGGTTTTTAGATTTGAGATGCAATTCTTTTCAGAATGTACAGATGAGTAACATGGAAACTTTTCTAGTGTTATTTACTCTAAGCATTTGATCTTTTCATTGGAAGATGATAAAATTTTCTATTGCCATCTGTTGTTTTTGTTGTAGTTGTGGGAAATATTTCAAAATAGTCTTGAATATCTTTTTCAAAAAAAAATTATGTTCAATATTATTAAGGAAAAGATTAAGTAGGAATATTCTATCAAAAAAAAATTGAGTACTTATTCATCATATTTAGTAAAATTACAGATTTTACATCTAATTATAAAAATTTATAAAATTTATGAAGAGTTTTAATGAAGAATGCTTAAATTCTTGTGATGAAGTGGATTGGTGCGAGATATAATCATTCACTTTAGCTTTTAACGACTTTTGTATTACTGTTAATTCAAATCATCGATTATATAATCGCACTGTTATTTTAAATAGTCTGATTTAGTGTATAAAATGTAATTGGTAAAGAAAAATTTTCATAAGTTTTATAATTTTTTAAAATTATGTATAAAAAATATAATATTTATTAAATACGGTGTTTATACGTAATTTTTTTCCTAACAAAAAAACAAACCATAAAATAAAAAGTAAAAAGTAGGGCTATAATAAGTTAAGTTTGAGGGAATTTGTTTCGACTCAAATTTAAAGAATTTTGAGTTTCAGTCAAATTTGATTTGTCAGCAAAAATTTATTCGACTTTGAGTCAATTTTTAAGTTGAATTAGTTTAATTTTTAATCTTATTTTTTTTAATTAGATATTTATTTTATATATAATATATATTATATTTTTTTAAATTTAAATATATTGGGTATATAGTAATACAAAAATTTCTTCAATATATAGCATATATAATATATTAATTTTACATAAAATATATTAATATACATCAAAAAAATATTAAATTGATTTTATTTCGAACGAGTTGATTTCGGATTATAAGAAAATCAAGTTCAAATCGAACAAAACACGAGCTAGTTTCAAATATTTTATTTAGTCTTTGGAAGACGAGAAGAAATATACTACCACGATTTAATTGAAATCTTTTGAGAGAAACTATTACGACAGTGTCGGAGAAAAGTTTTTTTTATAGTAACGTGAAAGAAAACTTTTAGTAGTAAGAAGAGAATAAAGACACGAAACTTCAATATAGTGAGTCGAATGATGGCAGAATGCTCCCATTTTTTTTTATATGAATGTTTTTCTTAATTTAGAGGGATGCTTTGTGCATATTTATTACTAGACCAAATTGTATTGGAGAATAATAAGTTACATTTTTTAAGGAAAATTTATGCCAAATAATGATATTTTTTTATTAAAAAAACAAGAAAATGACGGAAATCTTTGCATATTTTCAACTTAAAATTTTGGTTTGTTTAAAATTTTCTTCTTATAATTATATTATATTTGTATTATATAAAATAACTGCTTTATAAATAATTTTTTTATGAAAATAATAATGTTTTAGATTAATGAAACATCTAAGACCATTTAAATTATCTTATTTTTTATTCTATTGTTAATTTTTTCAAGCATTAATTTAAGATCTAAATTCATAAAAAAAAAAAAAAAAAATTCGAGATCTAGTTCTTTCGGTTTGTCGTAGAACAGTGCGTTTCTGCCGACATTTCGCCATTTCGGCCGATTTATAAAAATCGGCGAAATTCGGATACGGAAACAGCCGGAATAAAACGAGCCGGAATGGTGGGATGGAGGATTAACCGCTTTCTTCTTCTTTGCAAACCTGTTGAAGGGGAGAATGAGAGCAATTAGCTGCTGTCAATCCGCCGCCGTTTACTCTCCTACTTGCCGTCGCCGGAACCCTAGCCCTTTTCTCGCTTGTTCTGTCTGCGTTTCCACTGCCGAGCCCGAGCTCACGGAGGCCGCATCCTCGCCGGGCCCCCTCCTCCGTCGCCGCCGCCTCATCCTCCTCCGCCACGCCGAAAGCGCGCTGCCTGACAGAAGTCTCAGGGGTGCGTATGCCGCCCATTGCCCTTCTCCTTCGTTTCTTTCCATCTCTCTGTCAATTTTCTCTTTTTAGGTGATTAGGGTTTGGCATTCTACGTACTGTTGAAGTTGAGGTATAAACATGGGGGATTATGTTTTTGTTTATTATAGATCATGACCGACCTTTGAGTAAATCTGGGAGAGCTGATGCGATTAGCGTTTCTCGTAAGCTTCAGCAGATGGGTTGGATTCCGGAACTCATCCTTTCAAGGTGGGTCTTTTCCTCAACTTATTTCGCATCTTATAAGCCTGTGCATCATTTGCGTTTCAGGATATATGCTCCAATGACAATTGAGCTAAGGTGGCTGACATTTTGTTTCACATTTCTTAAAGAGAACTATCTGCTGTAGTAGTGCTAAAGCTGTGTGACTTCCTTTGGAAATATAAGTGAATCATTGTATATAGTTCTCTTTTTTATGATATTCTTGTTTATGGAAAAAACGGCGCTTCAGTCCAGGCAGTCGATGTGGCAATCTTGTCAACCCGGTTTGACTCTCCAGACTCATAAACTTTATCAAGTCAATGCCAAGCCAATCCTAGATTTCACCTTTGAACTGGATTGTGTGTATTAAACGTGGATCATGATGGCACACTCTTTATACCCATGGGAACAAACACTTTCCCAGGTTTATCAGAGAACAACCAGACAATACGAGTTATGGCTACCTCCTCCTTCGTTCCTCTACCCATAGAATCTCTTCCCTGCTTCTAGCTGTCTTTCTATGATTTAAGCCTATCTCTGTCTTACTTTTATTATTACTGTGTACTAAGGAATATGCTATCACTATCAAGCTCCAACAAACTCGAACTAATTAGAGGGACAAAAATCCTAATAAAATGCCATTTGGCATATGGTCACATCGTCCACTTGCCGCAACTCCCTCTATAAATAGGGGTTTCTCCTCCTTCAAAGCACATTCACAATGACAAAAGAAGATTGGGAACTCACCAGAGTAACTTCTTCTTCTCCTTTACCCCTGTTCTCTGCATTCCTACTTTGTACTCACCTCCAACGACTGCCTTTTTTCTTCTAGTGGATTTTCCTTTGCTTGGCTTGGCTTGTGGATGTAGGACTGCTTCAAACTACATAAATCACTGTCTGTTTTTCCTATTGCTTCTTTTGTTTGTTTTCTTTTCAATTCTCTCATCCTAGGGGCATACCCTGCAACCCAGATCTCCAGGCAAGAGTTGCCTCTCATATTCTCTGAACTCATTCTCTCTGCCAACAATGCTTAAACCTTTTTAATGTTTTGATTGTTCATGTTTAGTTAAGGTGTAAGTTACAGTAGCTTTTATCTTACACCTCGGTCAGTCAAAGAAATTATTTTACATCAACTAGATGGTGGCAGTGGCTGATATAGTGATACAACTTCTACATTTTGTGCTTAACAGCAGTTATATTAGATAAGAGGACAAAGTGGTTATTTTGATGTTGTGTTAATTTAGTTAGAAATGGAAGTTGGTTGATATCAAGGAAAAATATTTATGCAATCTATAGCAGTTTGAGGTAATTTCTGCATATAAGTATTCAACAAAATATTATAGGAAGCTCTGTAAGAGTTAGTGTGTTTGGTTGTCATTGTTATGAGTTGTTTTCTTACTGGCTTTTGAGTTTATTCATCACAAATTTATAATTAAATGTGGTCAGATCTGATGGCTAAACCTTGGTTGGCTTGAATTTTTCAATCCAATGCATAACAATTTCAAAAGACGCAGTTTTCAATAGCAAAAAAGAACGAACAAAAAATTTATTTAAATCGCATGGCCCATGGAGTGCCCATGCTACAGTTGGCTTTTTGACCCAAACTCTGAATCCTAAATTCTCCGTCATAATTCACAAAGCCCAAATACTATACCAAAACTTGTTTTAATGTTGAAGGATGAGGCTTACAGCTAAAAACTGAAGGTTTAGGGTTCAGGCTTGAGTTTTCAAGTTTCAGTGTATTTAGCATAGAGTTTTGTATGATTTTTCCCCAGGTAATATAAGCAAAGATTTGTATTCATAGTAATCATGGCTTATGATTTGCACATTCCTTGCATGACTTTATGCTGTCAACTATTGACACAGTCGAAGTGAATAATGCATCTCTGACATATGTTAAATTACTAGATTGTATTGCAATACTCTATCCTTTAATGCAATTTGGCTGTCATTTTTGAAACAACTTAAAAGATTGCTTAATTAGTTCTTCTAGAGGCATAATGCTTGTTTTATACGAACCTATTGGGCAAATGTCACTGTGACAGTTGAAATCATCTACTGTGATCACAATAATTCTTCCATAAACTTAGTCTTCCATTGTTTGTTATTGCAGCAATGCCACTCGGACAAAGGAAACCCTTAAAATCATACAAGAGTGTGTGAAGGAATTTTCGGAAGCTCGGGTTTATTTTATGCCAAGCTTCTACTCTATTGCGGCAATGGATGGTCAGACGGCCGAGCACCTCCAAAAGGTTATTTGCCAGTACACAGAAAATGAGATCTTCACAGTAATGTGAGTCCCATCTTGAAAGAATTCTGTGTTTACATGTTAATTTATGGATTAAACTTAAAGGGCCATTTGATTTGATGTTATTGTAATGTTGTCATGTTCTTTAATGAAATTATTTTTTTGAAAAAATTACAAAATTATCACTCTTGAATTACATCTAAATTTCACTTAAAATTGTTCAATATATAGATGTCACTTTTTTAATGATAATAGAAGGAGATGAGGTAGGATTATTTTTTATGGAAGATGACTTGTATATAATGAAAATGAATCAATAGCATTGTCATATTTGTCATTGAACGAAATAAATAATAATTTATCAGTAACATAGGCATCTAGATAACAATGATACTTAAATAACATTGCCATCTATATTGCATCGAGCCAAACCGTCCCTTAAGCACTTTCATTTGTTTCCTTTTAAACTTTTTAATGAATACCAAAAACTGATAGTCTGATAACAGAGTAAGAGATTACTAGAGTAGGCAGAAATTAGAGCACTTAACAGAGATAATATTTATTAGGAATTCATTAGGGTTGTTTGGGCATCATCAGATGTTAGTTTGATGTACACTTTTAAGGTGGAGGTATAAATTTTGTTATAGTAGGAATAAGAAAAAGGAAATAGCATAAATGCATTTGGTTGTAAAAATTCAACTTGATGTGCATAGAACTTGAAATGTATGTTAATGATGCCAACCAAAATAGTTGGCATAACTATCCTGATTATAACGATGATGTTGATTTTTTTCTTTGAACTTTTTTGTGAATTTTTTTATTTATTTTAGATTTTGTTAATCCTGCATTATCATGCATCACTGATGGAAATTAGGATCACTGCACAGGTGCATAGGACATAATAGGGGCTGGGAGGAAGCTGCCTCCATGTTTTCTGGTTCTTCTGTGGAGCTAAAGACCTGCAACGCTGCCTTGCTAGAAGCTACTGGAAAATCATGGAATGAGGTCAGTTTCTTATGTCTGACCGTTTACTTGTTTCGGTTATAAATGCCAAAGTACAACCTTTTGAATATGAAATAACATATCAAGTAGCCCGTATTTTTAAGCGTAGTTTACATACATATCACACAAACTCTTTAAGACTACACCCTCTTTCAAATGTATGCCACCCATAATTCAAATCTTATAAAGACGGTGGCATGTAGGTAATATTCAAATTTTAAGATGATATGTAGGTTCTTCTTCTTTTTATAAATATAAATCATCAGAAAATGCCTCCTATGGCATTAACCAAAAATGCTGACTTTTGGGGAAAAAATTATGAGGCTAAGGCCTCGTTTGGTTGGAGTCAAATTTTTTGCTCAACACAAATTTCAACTATAAAAATTAACTTTATTTCACATCTAATGCAAATATGAATATTAGAATTTAAAGTATTTCATATTTTACACACTTTCTAATATTAAAATAAATCTCTCTCATTAAACTTTAAAAATAAATTTTTTTTTTTGTCTAAAAAAAAGTTCGAACCAAACGAGGCCTAAGGATGAGAAAGAATTAAGCATGCTTGAGTTGGAGTAACACCGGGATGTGAATTATCTCATGGGAAATACCTCGAGTCACGAAGTTCTCTAAAGTCAAAGTATAAAATAATTTTATATTTGTATCACAAGATGTTACAATTATGATATTAAAACTGACCTTACACAATGCAATGTGATTTGAGGATGAGCCAGGTGAGAGCTGGTAGGCCTGTGATGCCTGCAATTAAAGAGAACGAGAACTAACGAAAACTTTTGTTGTTCCAAAATTTGATTTCAACTAAAGGGACAGTAGGGAAATAGAGAATCATTAACAACAAAAGGAAAAGATCTGCACTAGAGATTACATATAATTACTATGGGGAAGCTAATATATAAAACAACAATTAGGGCCTGTTTGTTTGTAAGGTTTAATTTAATAAGATTAAAATTAAACTTGGATAGAGATATTTTTTTATTGAAAGTTGTGAATGATGTGAAATAAAGTTAGTTATTATGTTGGGATATGTGAGGGATGTGATATAAAGTTAATTATGTTGGGATATATAAGGGATTTGATATAAGTTAGTTATTATTTTAGTAATGTGTGTAGGATGTGAAATAAAGTTAATTTTTAATATTAAATTTTATGAGTGATGTGATATACCTATTTAAAATTAAATCAAGTTAATTTTTAATTGTCAAACAAACTGAATCTTAGTGTTTTGGAGATTGAAATTTTGGTTTTGCCAAACCAAAAAAAAAAAGCATCCTGATTGCATGCTGCATTGCATTTCTGCTGTAAACTGCTGCTTCTGCTTTTTCCATTCTCACTGCCTGAGTGAAGTTACTTCTTAAAATCTTGGACGCAATGTCATCAAGCTGCTTATACTGGATATTACAACATCATCTTCCCCCGTCTGTCAAGAATGCACATTAGCTATTGTCCGGCATTGGCAGTTCAACAACTACTTTATCATCGATTTGGCATAGATTTTTGGATTAATAGGTGTCTATTTATTAGCATCTCTCCCCTGAACGTTTCTCTCATGCCTTTTAATGATGATAATGAGCTAATAACTTCAATCACTAGCTAGGTTCTTCCATTTCTTCTTGCAGAGAATCATATAAAAATTTTTGTTTCCCCTTATTAGAAGCTCTAAATGTTATGTCAGAACAATGCATCTGAGGAATTTTTTTTTTTTTAATTTTGCAGGCCTTTGGCTTAGCCGGCCTTGGAGGATGGAAGCTTGAGGGAATTGTCAAACCCAATTCAGAGTAATATCATCATGTTCATAGCCATTAAAAGTCAATTCAGTTGACCCGTTGCTCCTTTTCAGCCTCAGAGAATGTTCTTTCGCCAAGCTATTGTGAGGTTGACTTTTTGCCGCTCTTTAAGAAAAAATAGTCAAACGGCATAGTATAGTCTTCATCTCTGTGCAGCATTGCATTGAATAATTCAAACAGCAGATGAAGACTATGAGTTTCTAGTCAGTCTCATGCACGTGTGAAGCATCAGTTTTTGACTTGAAACTTGGCCAGCAGTTGTTGGAATTTTAGTCGATTCGAAGTTTTGTCTTGAAATTAACTCAGTTTGAAATGATATCGACTCAGGCAAAACTGTGTTTGCATTTTGCATCTATTTATTCCTTTAGAAGTGTTTATCTAGAATATCAAATGTTATTAGTGACTTAAATTAAACTTGAACTCCAACCGTTTATTAAATGGGTCAAATTTCATGACTTGTATCTAATTTATTTAATAAATGGGTTATTCAACTCGACCTACAACCTATTTATTGTGATTTTTAATTTAAGTATCAACATATGATAAATTCATTTTTTTTTATTTTGAATTAATTTAAACATAAAATTTAATTAAAAACATCAAAGATACAACTAAATTATATAAGTACATCTTATAATTAATATTAAAAAAATTACAAATAATTACGTACATAACACTCTATATTATTATAATTATGTGTATCATATTTATTTTTAAAAAATTACACTGCAGATTTAGAAAAGGGGTGTGGGATGTAAAAAAAGTGTGTGGAGTGTAATTTTTAGGAGTGTGGCGTGTAATTTTTTAAAAAAAATATATTTGATATGTAAATATGATAATATGAAGTGTTATGTATGTAAATGTTCTTTAAAATTAATATGATAAAAAAATATATTAATTTGCTAAATTGATCATTGGTGAATCATAATTGGACTGACCTGTCAACTTGTACTTAGGTCCTTATAGACAAGTCAACCTTTTTATGACTTGTACTCAACCTTATAGACAAGTTAATCGGTCGAACTGTGAACCGGTCAGTCAACCGGTCCGGTTTAATTTTATAACCGGATCCGCTTAAAACCGGTCAGAACCGGTCTAAACCGCGGTTCAACCGGTCAACCGGTGAACCGGTACGGTTGGACCGGTTGAGTTTAAAATTTAAAAAAAAAAACTTTCCTAAACTCTGGTCCCTAACTAAGCCTCCGTTATGCGGCCTCTACTCGCACGACAGTCACGAACTCGCGATTTCTCTTGCCTCGCACTCTCCTCTCCAGCNAAATTTATAAGTAATATGCAAATAAACTATAAAATAATATAAAATATATTATAAAATTAATGGTATATAAATTTAATTATTTAATAGAATGAGTTTAATTATTATATATTTATAGAATATATGTAATAAAAAGTATTTAAATTATGTCTAATTTAGTCAAAAATAAAAATATTTTAGACAGCACAGTAGTTTAACCAAACAGTTCTGCTTTTGATGACAGCTTTTAACAGTAGTTTACCAAACGTATAAAATAGCTTTATTCAACAGCACTTTTTTATACCGCTATACAGTACAGCACTTTTTTATACAGCACAGCAATGCCAAACAGAGCCTTAGTATTTTAGTGATATGNCTTTTTGAAAAAGTGATTGTGCTCTAATTAATTATGGACAAAAATGCCCTTAATATTATTTATCTCCTCTAACTGAATGCATCTTCCTAATCTTTCCCGTCATTTTCTTCCTCACGTCCCTTCATTAAATCAAATATGTAATTGACGTAATTTTCATATTTTCATATTTTTTTATAAAAATA
>JAEMOT010000003.1:177941-190304 GCA_019297695.1 Apostasia ramifera | reverse complement strand
AAATTTAACTATTTTATATATTTAATATTTAAACTTTTAACATTAAATATTAATCATAAAAATTACATAACAATTATAATTTATACAAATTTGTGTTATTTATATAATAAAAATATATAAAATAATATGAAAAATTTTAATATAATTTTTATATAATTATATAGTTAATATATAATATTAAAAATTTTGATATTGAATATATAAAATAACTAAATTTTATCAATATATCTAAATTTTTTTCTATAATAATGATTTTCTAAAACACAAATCATTAGAAAAATTTAAGTGATTCAGTATTTATAAATTATAAAAGATTGTATTTATATAATGCAGCAACTTGAATAAAGTTAGCAATTTAATTTATTTATTTTGTTTAATCTTTTAAAATATCAAATATAAACTTTGGTACATCATAAATAAAAATTAAAATTTATATATAATATAATCACTTTATAAGTCATACAATATTCCCTCTTCAATTTAAAATTTAGAATCAAAATATTAATTTATTTTTAAAATAAATGACTACAATATATTATTTATAGCGAATATTATTTTGTAGTGAATAAAAAAAATAGTTAGCTCAACATTTAGGCCTATTTATTTCAAGATTATTTTAGCTCAACACAAATTATAACTATAAAAATAAACTTTATTGCACATCTAACACAAATATAAATCGTATAATTAATCAATTTTATTTCACATATTATATAATTTTTAATATTAAAATAAAATTTTTTGATATTAAATTTAAAAAATAAAATTTTTTTGTTCTCTGATCTAAAAAAAAAAAACTCGAACTAAACGAGGCTTTAATTATCATTAAGTTGATCTTTAATATTTGTGTTATGGGATTAGTGTGGAATGAGAATTTACATTTATTTATTAATGAACATAGTAATTTTTTTTTTTTTTTTTTGATAGAAACTTTGAACATAGTATTGATATATCAACATCACATTAACCTCATTGGCATGACAGTGAGGCAGTTATATCTTCATTCTATTGCTATTATTGCTATTTATTTCACTATTTTTGGATTTTTCTGCATATATTTTTTTTTCCTTTTTTTTCTTTTTTTTTCTCCTTTTAATGGTTTTCAAAAACCATGGGTTTGCCTTCTGGATTTCCACAAACCTCTCTCTCTCTCTCTCTCTCTCTCTCTCTCTTTATGCTTTATTTTAATGTGAGAATATATTTTAGGATAAATTACATCCAGGTACTTGAGTTTAAGGCTTAATAACACACAGATCTAAATTTTAAAATTATAACATCGGGGTCCTTGTGTTTTAACAAATTATCAAATGGGTTCTTTCTTATTTTTTTATTATTAATTTTTTTTAAAAATTATAATTATACCCCTTCCCTTTTCTCTCCTCCTGATTCACGTACACGCGGGTGCGACCCACCGGCGGCTGCGCTACTGTGGGTATAATGGTAATTTAAAAAAAATTAATAATAAAAAAATAAGAAAGAACTCATTTGATAATTTATTAAAACTCAGTGTAGCATGGATCTGTGTGTTATTAAGCTTAAATTTAAGGATTTAGATGTAATTTACCTTATATTTTAATATCATGATTGTTAGATTTATTTATTTATAGAGTTAAATTTTAAGTTTAAGAAAAAAATTAAATTTAATTTAGGTAAATTAAATTATTTCATATTTAAAAATTTAATTGAATTTATCTTCATTTAAACCTCATAATTATCCCTTAGATTAAGCCTAAGGAGAATTACTAAAATACCCTCGGCTATAAGATATTAAGAAAAATAGAATTTATCTCCCTCATTTTTTACGATTCATCCTCCCCTTTTTTTTGGTAACTGCCGGCTAGAGAAAGAAAGAGAAGGGCACGAAGAGAAACACAGAAGAATAAGAGAAATCGCTTGGATCTGATCTGTTTAATCGA
This sequence comes from Apostasia ramifera, assembly GCA_019297695.1. Taxonomy (NCBI): domain Eukaryota; kingdom Viridiplantae; phylum Streptophyta; class Magnoliopsida; order Asparagales; family Orchidaceae; genus Apostasia; species Apostasia ramifera. The sequence goes on along the minus strand of JAEMOT010000003.1, from coordinate 188,388 downwards.
CGATATTTGCCATCTTCTTCATGATTTACATCTTTTTCTATGACCTAAATCTGTGAATCTTATCGTTTAAAGTGATCCTTTCTCTTCGAATATCAAAGAAATTTAGAACTACGATGAACTCAAGATAGATCATATCCTAACATGCGTGGCTATTCTAAATTGAATATAATATTATTGAATTATTTTAAGGGAAATCTGATTTGAAACGTTAAATCTATAAAATTCCTATATGATTCATGAGTATTTTTGTTTATCATAATTTTTTGGGTCTTACATTAAAATCTTGATATTTTGTATGTTTGAGATGCGTAGAAATTAGATTTATGAGATTATGTTTGCATCCTTTTATATTTGGAGAAAATAGCATAAGACATTTATTGTTATCTTATGTTAATTCCATTGATTTCATGTTGATTTGATGTTTATTATATTTAATTAGATATATAATAGAATTATTAGTTGCTGTTACATTGAGATTTAGAGATAATTTGGGGTGAAATTTGTGAGAAAATTAACCCTACATCTCATCCAAGTATCGGTTGGACTATCGATCGAACTATCTAACTACTTGGAACAGACGATCGAAGATATTAGACTATAAAAATCGGGTCATCCGATCATAAAAATATGGGATGTCCAATCAGTAGTTTGAGATCGGACTATCCGATAGTTTGGGAATGGACGATCAAAGATATCAGACCATCCGATCATAAGATCGGATTGTTCAATCAATAGTTTGAGGACCAGACTATTCGGTACATAAGAATCGGAACATCTGATCAGTGCAATATTGACTGATAATTGCTGAGAAACTCGATATGAACTAAAGCTTGTTGACTCAGGGTTGTGAAGCTTACAGGTGTACAGACTTGTTGTCACACTCTATGAAAACGTGTAGCGTGGGAGGGCAAAAGTATAGATTTGTCACATTTAAAGGGATAGTATGAAATTAAAGTAAGTGAACGAACTTGCTGTGTAACTAAATTTATAATTATGTTTTTAAAGGCGATAATGAATTAAAAATTAAATATAATCTTTTGGGGATTATGCACCTGTATTAGCTAAAGCATAATATAAGGAATCACGGGCCTAAAAGATAAAAATGAATAAAGCTCAAATGGACATTTTACAATTTTATATCGGATAATTATTCTTTGTCGTGCTTATGCCATTTATGCTATGAAATTCATGCTACACTTGTTTAATTGCTCATGATCATGTTATGCTTGTCATTATATTATAATTGTTATACTACTATTATATAAGGTTGACTTGTAATTACTATTATTATCACCGAATTTTTTTATGTAAAACTTTATTAGTGCATAACCTACGAATCTACTCTAACTGACTCCTGTTAATGACGAGGCAAGTACTGATGCACAAAATTACAACGATGGAGAGAACACCAATATTCAAGAGGAGGATTAATTTATTTTCCCTTTTGCCTACATGCGAAACCTTTGCTTATTTTTTGATGTCATTGCAAGTGTGGTCGTCTCTCTCTCTCTCACATACACACACGCACGCACACAGATATATATATTTATTGTCTTCTCTTGAAGGATACTCCTAATCTTGATGTATTTTATACCGTATAGTTAACACAGGGTCAAAACTACCACTTTAGCTCTAACTCTACAATAAACTCTGATTAACTACTTAATGCAATCTGATTTTAATTTCTTGCTTCTACTATGTAGCTTTTTAATTTTCAATGATTTCAGGATCTCAGCTACGTCAAATCTAATTGCGACTCAATTAAATGATGCATTGCAACACAAGTCTTTTATTTTATCTCACACGCGCATTTGGGTGTAGCTAGACATATACGATCTTTTTTTCTCAAAAGACATGTCGAACAATTCAGCGCAAAACCTTTTGATTATGAAAAGGTGAAAATTTTCATGTATACAATACTTTTTTTTCGAGCCATCGTTCACGAATTAATGATTGCTCGACATGAACTCATCGATCGGAATCGTGTCGAAATTTATGTAAACGAGATCAAGAGAAAGCAGACAATTATCGCATCTCCATTCATTATAATTTATAATTACATGCCATTTCAGCCGATTAATCAACAGGAGAAGAAGAAGAAGAAGAAGAAACTGCTGTTACTGATCAGGAGGGGAAGTGGCAGGAGAGAAGAGAGACGTCGGCGTGGACTTTACAGGGAAGGAATCCGAGGCAGACGAGGAGGAGCATGATCGCCGGAGGGATGGCGAGGAGAAGCAGCGGCGGCGGCTGCAGCGGAGGCAGAACCAGCGGCAGCAGCAGCAGCGACGCTGCCAGCGCCGCCAGCGCAGTCACTGCGCACTTCCCGTAGTACCTCTGCATCTCTCTTCTTCTCTCTCTCGCTCTCTTGCGAGCTTGGGAATGCGTTGCAGGAAAGAGAGAGAGAGAGAGAGAGAGAGAGAGAGAGAGATGGAGAAGGGGTAGAGGGAAAGAACGGAGAGGGTGGGGGTGGAAGACGATGACGTGGCGGATGCAATGTATTTGGCCACCAAAAGCTGACGTGGCCGGGGCCCACTTGGTAGTGGGACCGCTGAATTTGAGGACCCATCTCTGAATTTCAGCTCGTCTCAATTTAATTCAAATTTAAAATATTATAATATAATTTCAAATTAACTCGCATCTTAATAGCACAAATTAATTTTTTAAAAAAATTAAAATTTTAATATCAAAAAATAATTAAATTTTTTTATAAAAAATTGAAATTTGTTTAATAAATCTAACAGATATTCTAACTGTAATAACTGACAGGTTAAAATAAATAATTACAATGACTAACTGAAAATATTATTATATTTAAAAAAATAGAGATCGAATCAAATTGATTCAATGCAGATCAAAGCTCAATAAATTCGAGCGGAGCTTAAAACAAACTAAATGTCGATCTGAACATCAAGCTACTATTAATCTTCTCACCAAACTCTCACCAAAATTGATTTAATTATTAAGTTCTTCAAATTATAAATAAATTTAATTGATCACTCACAAATCTCCATGTATATCGTATTAATTAGAGGTGTGCATTAAACAGTTCAAACTGAAAAGCTAAACCGTACCAATTAAATTTAGTCGTCTCGGGTTGGCTTAAAATATATTGTCCTCGTTTGTTTTGAGATTTTTTTTTTAATATAATGTAAATTTTAACTACAAAAATTAACTTTATTATACACTAAATACAGATGATGAATATTAAAATTAATTTTATTTTACATTTCAAATACTTTTTAATATTAAAATAAATTTTTTTGATTAAACTTAAAAAAGAAATTATTTTTTTCTCTCGTCTAAAAAAAAATCGAACCAAACTAAATTGGGTTGATTAATGATTTATGATTGATTTTTTTTAATTAAATGATTTGGGTTCGATTTTTTATATTTGAAAACTAAATTAATTAATCTGATAATATACTTGAAATTATATAAATTATTCTCTAATTTTTTATTTAAAGTGATGATATTTATTAAATTTTTAAGATTACATTTTTATTTTATTATACTGTTTTAAGATTTTTGAGATAACTAATTAAATAAAAAATAATAAATTTAATAGAAACAGCCGAACTGACTGAATTCTATTTGATTGATTTGGTTTTCGATCTACAGTATTATTTACTTCATTTAGTTTTTAAAATTTTAAAATTGAGTTCGAGATCTTTTCTCGATTCGGTCAACTAAACCGACGAAACGTACACCCCTAAGAAATTTATATTTTTAATATAAATTTTTTAAATAAATTTTATGAATGTAATGCGATAAAGAACAAACTACTGTAATTATCAGTTTTTACAAATTATGTTAAATGGATTGATAGGTTCGATTCGGTCACCGTCTCCGGGTCAGGTTAAAAATAGGTTGAAAAGAATCCAATTTGGAGTTGAGTTTAACCCGAATTAGTCGAAGCAAGAACACGAGAAATGACTCGATCGACATTAATAATAGAGTTGAGAACACGAGAAATGACTCGATCGACATTAGATCGGGTCAATTTTCATGTCAACTTGACTCGACTCAATTTAATATTTATAACTTAAAAAATGACTTTAAGAAAAATAAAAAATTTAAAATGATTATGGTTTAAATTTTTCTACCTAATCTGTTCTTCTAGTAAATTTTTATTTTATTGAACTTTTTTTTTAATTTTGTGTCTACTTAATCTAAATCATTAGATTTAAAATGTTAAATTAAGTTTGAAAATGATTTAGATAATTTCAATAGGCCTGTTACAGCTCAATAATTGATTAATTAATTAATTAATTAATTAATTATATTTTAAGTTGACTTTAATTGATTGATTTATTAATGATTTAAATTTAAATTATAATTAATTTATTGATTAATTATTGATGCATCATGGCTTTTAACTAATTTCAATCGACAAGTTACGGCCTCATTTGGTTGGAGTCAATTTTTTTACCTAACGTAAATTTTAACTATAAAAATTAAATTTATTTTATATCTAATGTAAATATGAATATTAAAATTTAAAGTATTTTATATTTTACACACTTTTTAATATTAAAATAAATTTTTCTCTTATTAAACTTAAAAAAAAATATTTTTATTCTCTTGTATAAAAAATAAGCTCGAACTAAACGAGTCAAAAAAAGAGAGTGGCGATATTTTATTTTATTTTTTTTTATAGTGAGAGATAATTGCATAAAAAATGTTGGGCCCAAAACTTTATGGGCCTTTAATAGGCTGGAAGCCCAATTCCTCAAGTCCATGAATTCAAATGGAGAACTTTCATCTAATTTTCCGAAGAAAAAAAATAGATTTGTCAATGAATCAAATCATAACCCAATCAAATCTGAATTTTGATCCGATTAAATCCCAAATGAATTCTTTTTTGACTCATCAAGCTACCCGATTTATTGATCTGATCTATTTATAAATAAATGAATCAGATATGAATCACTATTGATTCGTCCAATTTAAAATCTGACTTATTTATATAATTAAAAATTAATATAGCTATATGACATAGCTAATAATTTTTTTTTGGAGAGACTTAAATAGAGATTGCCACAACGATTAATCAATAAAAGTTTTTTACAAATTATATCAGCAAATCACAGCGTATAGTGCACTTATTTTTATTTTTTACTCTTATAAGCTTATATTTTGCTACATATTGAAATGCTCTCCTAATTTGTAAAAATATAATATTATTCTCTTAATTCTTTTCCAATAAAGTTAATATTATTCTAAATTTGATTATGAAAAATACTTCAATTAATGATTTTTATTTTAAGTAGTTCAAACCCAAAAATCCGTGTTTCGACTCGATCAGATTTCCAATCCAAAAGAATTTAGTTTGACCATCACCCGATTCTATTTATAACTCAATTTGATATATATGAATTCGGATCTAGGTGGGGATTGATCTGACTTGAATCCAATCTTTTTACCGGCCTAGTAAAAAGCCCTTGGGTCCCACAATCTTTCTTTTTTTTTTTCTAGCTCCACAATTTTCTAGGACTGATTGCGTCTCTACATCATTTCTGTTATATCAAAAATCAAAATAATTTATTTATTATAAAAAAATTAAATATATATAAAAAATATTTATTACATCTTATACAAATTTTAATATAAAAAAATCTACTTTCCATCTATGAAAAATATTGGAACATTGTCGATCAAACTAGATATTATTCACAGCAGTTGAACTAGCGGCCAGTTACGATTTTAAAAACTCCCAGCAATGATAAGAACGAAACAAAGACAATAGAAAGATCGATCCAGACTCGCAGGAAGAAGTCAGGGAAGTAGCCCAGGTCGAACACAAATTGAGAATCACAAAGCATTGCATATGAATTGCTCGATAAAAACAGTTTTCACATGATAAACTCGCTCTCAAAATTAGAAAACTCGATGGCAAAGGCATGACATCCAAAAAAAGTTAAGAGACGAATTGAATTGATTGTTTCAACTTAAGAAGAGCTAATCTAATTCAAGAACGTTAAATTTAAGTCATAAATGAGTCAACGAAAAACCTAATCAGACCGAATAAATGTTTGAATTTGTTTGCCATGTAGAACAATTTCTTCACTCAGTCAAACTTCATCCATCATTCTTGATGAAAATTAGTTTTAAATCAATTTAAACAGTTGATTCCATCGTTTTCGAATTCAATTTGAATTAGAATATGAAAGCGAATCGAGCGGGTCCTATTATAATTTTTTTTTATGTTTAATATACGATAAATATCATGTAAGTTCTTAAGATTAAAAAATAATATTAGATAGTTCACAATTTAAAAATTTATCATTTCGATACCCAAGTTTCAAAAATATTTTTAATTGGTACTTGAAGTCGTTAAAAAAACTCAGATTTTTTGATGAATTAACTTAGCCTTTTTTTTAGCAGATATAATTATGATTTTTTAACCAATAAAACTGCATATACGTCCATAATTATAGTTGAACATTATTTTTTTCTGATCGAGAATTTTATGAAAGTACGCTATTAAATTAATTTAGTTGAAGAGTTATTTTTCGAAAAAATAATATTAATTTATTGAGATAATTACCTACATGCCACATAATTTAGTTTTATTTATATCTTACCCATCCATTTTTAGTTAATTACGCTATGCACACTCAAAATATTACAAAATCTTACATACACATATTTGAGTTAAAACTTAATCAAAATCTATTTGAAAAAAAAATATTCTATTAGTAAATCATTAAAATTATATTTTTACTCTTAATAGTACATATTTTTCTCTTCCTTAATACCACACTAAAGCGTTAATTTTGTCATAAAATCAACTCACATCGTGGATGTCTTCTTCCTTTGCCGCCACCTATATATTATGATTTTAGGATTTTCACTCAAAATATATTTAAATATCTTTAAAATAATATAATGGATGGCTCAGATTTTTTGTAATCTAACTATAGTTAGGTTATTAAAAAATTATGATTATTTATCATAATAGAAATAAGTTAAAATATGTGTATATAAGATTTTATAATATTTTGAATGTGCATAGCGTAATTAATTAAGAATAGATGAATAAAATATAAATAAAATTAAATTGTGTGGCCTGCAGGTAATTATCCCTAATTTATAACTATAATGTGAAATGAAAGTATTTTTAATATTGAGAATTATAAATGATGTGAAATAAAAATATTTTAATATAAAAATTTATATTAAATGTGAAATAAAATAATAAAATTTTATAAAAAATTAAAATAATAATAAATCAAATTTCAACGCGTTAATCCAAAATTCCAACTTGAAACCGACAAAGCCAAAGCCATCTTATATCATATATTTAGAACAAAACTCTTCAAATTTATATATAAATCATTTAAAATCTTAAAAATAATGTAAAACTAAATATTTTAAAGTTACCTTGACTTTTAAGAATCACTAAATTTATATTAAATATTTCTCATTTTACATCAATTTGAACCTCTCAAATGATCGAAAATTTTTCTACGTTCGGTCAGAACACTGTACCTAGCGCCTTGCAATTCAAGCACGTGTTCGAGTTCAAATTACTGGACGTCTAGCAATTCCAGCACGCACACGTGGGGCTCGGTGATTGTGCGTATTTCGGATGAGCACATGCTTCAAACATCGTATACAAAGAGATTGCAATTTTACAGGCTCAACTATAACAATATTTATATGGGTAAATTGCAACTTGCATCCTCAAGATATTCAATTTGACACTTTGCACATTCAAAAAAAAAAAATCTCATATTTTACACGCTCAAAACTATGATTTTGGCATGTTCACTCAAGGAGCTATGGTTTTGCAAATTTACCAAAATTAAAGATTTTAAAGGTATAAAATGTGTTTTTTTTTTTATTTTCAATACAAAATGCTAAAGTTAATGATTTTAAGAATGTAAATTGTAATTCACCCAATTTATATTATATTTTTGTAAAACATCCTAGCAAAAAAAAATTGATATGATTTATTTGCATTTCCCTTCATATACTTATTTTTGTTAAAAAAAAATCCTATTTTTTAGTGTAAATAAATCGAACTGAATCGAGCAATGCTCTACTCAAATTCACGTCCATTTATTAATGTCGAGCTTGGGCTCAAGTTATAACACAATAGATTCAGTTAATTTTTAGGTTGCGAATAATCTTTCTAATTTATCAGTGAATAAGTATATATACATTTTGAGTTCATAAACACAAAAATTATAAATAAATTCGTAACAAATACATTCATATATTCACAAAAAATATCGTGATCATGCTAATTCACAAACGAGTTCTCATCGAGCCGAATAGCGAGTCAGGCAGATTTATTGACAGGTTCATTTACAGCCCCAAAAATCATGGGGTAATTGTACGGCATAAAATAATGTAAGAAAACCCTAATCCTAAAAGCTTACAGAATCGGTTGAAGAAGAGCACGAGGGCTGTGGAGAAGGCCGGAGTTCAAAATCGCCGATCCAGTGATCTCCCCGGCGGCTCGCCATAACCCTAAGCAGCGCCTCCGCCTTCACCTTCGCCCTGGCGCTGACCCCGCCATCAGCAAGCTCCCTCACCGCCGCCTCCGCCTCCTCCAGCTCCCTGATCTCGGCAACTGCCGCATCGCCGCCGCTCATCGACAGATTCAGCAGCGCCGCCACCGCGTTCTCCCTCGTCCTCCCGGTCGCCCCCGTCCCCTTTTCCACCAGATCCACCAAGACCCTGAATCCCGCCGCCCGCCTGAACGCGTCCAAGCTCTCGAAGCACCCCGCCACCTGAGCGATCACCGCCGTCGCATCCTCCAGAATCCCCGCCCGATCCTTCTTCACCACCAGCGAAATCAGCGCAGGGACCACCCCGAGCTCCACCATCGCCGCCCGATTCAGCGGGTACAGGGCGATCCCGAACAGCGCCTTGAGCGCGTCCTTCACCGTGCGGGAAGCGGGATTGGGCGATCGGATCAGATCTATCAGCGCGGAGATGAGGGACTTCTTTGATCCGATGATCGGGCGGTAGGATTCGACTGCGAGGAGGCTGAAGACAGTGGCGGCGGCGTTCTGGGCCACGGCGGCGGGCGCCGCCGGCCGGATCGAATGCGCGAGGGCATCGAGTAGACCTGGTGTGGACATTAGCGTTTCGCGATCGGATATGGAGACGTTGAGGAGGGCGGCGGCGGCGTCCGCCTGGGAAGAGGCGGACGCGATGGGGGCGCCGGCGAGGAGGTGTCGGGAAAGGAGGGGGACGGCGCCGGCATCGGCGAGAGGGAGGCGGATCTCTTCGTCTTGCTTGGAGAAGAGGCGGATCTCAGCGATGGTGGCGGCGAGCGCCGCCGCATCGCTGGCGGAGCCGAGCCGCTTAACCAAGGTTCGAGCCGTTCGGCGCTTCACTTCCATCCCTCTCCCTGAATCGCAGGCGCTCTTTCTCTTTTATTACGGATTAATGGAAGGGCAAGATTGGTATAGTCACCCAGCCGTAAAAATGCAATGAGTCGGTGGTCATAAGGAATTGCGTCCGCCAACTGCACGATAGTGCCGCGTGTCCTACTACTGTTGCCGCCAAATTTTACTGCATGCTTCCACGTTCACACTTGCACATTACACCTCTTTAAGCTAACAAATAGAGATGTTATTGGGACCGATTTCGAGCCGATTCAAAATTAAAAATTTTGAGTTCAACGCAACTCAAAATTAGCTTGAAATCGAACCGAACACGAAATATATGATTCAAATCAGCTTATAATTTGTAAAAAAAAATATAAAATATTATGTATATATAAAAAAATTTGATCATATACTTTAATAAAAATAAATCTTAATGTTCTTTTATATTATCATTAAATCACTAACTATATTATATATATTATATATATTAAAATTATTTATGTTTACATATGATTTTAAATCAAATCAAATTATATTTCGACTAAGTCAAGGTCAATTTTTTGAAATACGATAAAATGAATTTCGAGTCAAAATTCTAGCTCATGACTCGAATTTAAATTTTTGAATCAATTTCAAAATGATTCAAAAATCAAATAAGTTTAGAGCAAATTAATTTTAAGTTTTGGATTTTTAACACTAAGACCCCGTTTGTTTGGTCATTGAAAATTAACCTTTAATCAGGCATATCACATCACACATAAAATTTAATATTAAAAATTAATTTTATTTCATATCCTACCCACATTATTAAAATAATAACTAACTTATATCACATTTTTCATATATCTCAACATAATAATTAATTTTATTTCATATTATTCATAATTTTTAATAAAAAAATTTTTTTATTTAAATTAAATTTAATTTTTTTAAATTTAATTTTATAAACAAATAGACCCTAATAAATGAATTAATCAATTAAAACAAAAGAAAAAAAAAACGAAGAAGAGACATTGTTTTGCATTGACATGACAAAACCTAAATCTTTTTTTTTTTTGAATTTTCGAAATTTCATATGATTTTGACAATATTCTTGGTAA
>JAEMOT010000003.1:161134-177845 GCA_019297695.1 Apostasia ramifera | reverse complement strand
AAAAAAAAAAAAAAAAAAAAAAAAAACGCCTTAAAATAAGCATGTGTTAATACCAAAAGTAAACAGTCAAAAGAGAAAACCAGGAGAAAATTAACATAAGAATGACTTCAGAGGCAGCTACCAAGTTTGAGATTAGGGAAGTTAATGAGTTAAATTTGAGTAAATTTGACTTAACTCGAATTTAACTCAAACTTAAGTTGATTTGAGCTTGGGTCGACTTAACTTGAAATAAATCGAGTTTGAGTTGACTCAAAATATTTTTTTATTTTAATTTATATTAAGGGGGCGTTTGGTTCAATGTTATTATGGTGTTATGTTATGTTATCTAAAGAAAATAATTATTTGGTTTAATGATATTTATAAATAATTTTTTATAAAATTATAAAATTATTAATCAAAAAATGATATTTAGATGTCATGACATCTAAATTATATAACATGACACCAAGATAACAATAAATCAAACACCTCCTAAGATAAATATCATAGAAATAGACATATTAAGATAGATGAGCAGGTATATATAAAAAAAAAGATAAAAAATGAGTATATTTATGAGAAAATTGAAGTAACCTTAATTAAAAATAAGCATAGAGTCTGAGTCAATTTAAATGGTTTAGAGTATTTTAATATAAGATGTGAAAAAAATTAAATATTTTTTATTAAAAATTATTGAGTATGTGAAATAAAATAAAATTTTTATATTAAAATTTATTTTTTATTATTATTGTTGTTATTTTTTAAACTAATATCATTTTGGTCCTCGCACCAAACATGGCCTAACCAACAGTTTTTTAAGATTAAATTTGTGGTCAAGTTATTAGTTTAGGAATCGATTTTCGGTTCAACCAAATTATCTCATCATTATATTATAAATAATTTTATTTTATAAAAATTACAAACAATTTATAAAAAATTAAAATTAAAATCAAGAAAAAACAATAATAAACAACATTTATCTCACTAAAGTTGGCTACATGAATACTTTATTTTTATTTCACTCTATCAAATAATAACTCTTTATTTAGCTTTAAACATGTAAAATTATTATTTATAGTACTTTGCAGTATCTTTTTGGTTTTCTTACTTTTTACATGTACAATATCTAATAACTCAATTCTATTTATTAAAGCTTATATCGGTCAACAATTTATAAGTCCAATCATCAAAGAGGACTCTCTCCAAGTTTAACCTCGATTAAGGTTACTCTGACTTTTTCATAAATATATTCATTTCTTATCATATCTTTTTATATAGACTCACCAATCTTAGCATTTTCATTTCTGTGACACTTATTTTATTTATATATTTCTGCTTTGTAGGAAAGATTCAGCCTCATATAATATCGCTAATCTTATTTTAGTTCCATAAAATTTTAACTTTCAATTTGAGTGAAATTTTTTTATCATACAATACACTAGATGTGTTTCTCTATTTTATACATCATATTTAAATCTTACTAATAGTATTACAATCTATTTTCACTATTATTTTTTATGATTAATTTAAAGTATCTAAATCACTCTCCTTAATAACTTGATAATAAGTGTCACATTTCTCAATCAGCTTTTTCTATCTTGACTAAATTTACACTCTATATATTCGATTTTAAACTTACTAAAATAAAAACTTTAAACTCTAATGTATTTCTTCAAAATTCGAGCTTTTCTTAGTTTTACCTTTAATCATATCAATAAAAAATATCATCTGCAAAAAGATTACATCAAGACACATTTTTTAAACTATGTCACGTTGAGACGGCTAAAATCAAAACAAAGAGACATGGACTTAAAGCGGACTTAAAGCTGAGCACTGGTATAATCCCAACTGTAATAAAAAATCTTTAATTAAACTCTTTTGTCTACAAAGATAAATAACAATCCAATTATACATCTTTAATAACTTGAATGTAATCAAAGCAAACTTCATCTATTTTCTAAAACTCTCCAAAGCACATCGCTTGTGATAAATCAATAAAAATTAAATGCTGATCATATTTTCTCTCTCTAATCTTCTCCAATAAACTTCTTAATAGATGAATAACTTTTATAATAGATTTAACTAAAATAAAACTAAACTGATTTAACAACTCGTAATATTATGAATTAATCTATACTTAATTAACATCTCTCAAAATTTTAAAGTAAAACTTATTAATTTAATTTTTCTGTAACTAGTATAATCTTATACACCACCTTTATTTCTATAAATAAATATTAATATACTCTCTAATTATTTTATATCTTAATAATCTTCAAAATCATATTAAATATCACAGTGAGCCAAGAAACTTTTTTATTTTCTATATATTTCTAAATATCTTTTGAAATATCATCCGGTTATGCTATTTTTTTAAACTTTATCTTTTCTAAACCCTCTCAAACTTTAATTTTATTAATACGTTAAATTTAAAAGTAATTTCTATTTTCCTTTTAGATACTCACTTAGTATTGCCAAAATCACGAATAAAATTTTTTTGAAAAATATTTTATTTATTTATATTGAATATCTTTTTTCTTGAAATATATTGTTTGATTCCCATCTATAATGCACTTTACTTAACTCAAATTCTTAGTTTTATTATTTTTTACCTTTTCAAATTTATGTCTCTCTTGTTTTTAGTGTCTAACTTCTAATGCCACATTATTTACATTACAAAGTATTTTCTTGGGCTTTCAGCTGTTATATTTTTCTCTTAATTCTCTTTATTATTGTATTTAAACACGTATATATAACAAATATTAATTTTAAATTTTTTTTATACATCTTATTTTCACCGCTAAACATTCTTATTATTTGATATCTTTTCGTGAAATTCTACTAGCTCATCCTTTATCACCTTGCGGATATAATTAATAATCGTTAGCTACATAATATTAATTTTTCCCTCAATGTCTCACTGCCTAAATTTAAAGATATTTTTATTATCAATTTTTATATTTTATTATCGAGTCCAATTATACTATTTTGACTTACTATTTCTTTTCCAACACTTTACCTTAAAATCTATGACCATCAATCAATAATAAATATTCAAGTTTTTATATTCACTTGAAATAACTTTATAATCATTACAATCCAAACAATCTTATTTTTTTTATAAAGAAATATCATGTGATCGTAAAACTCATTTTTAATAATAAAAATATGGTCATTTCTTTCATAAATAAAATATTAATAATAATAATAAAATTAACAGTAAATCCACTTAGCCCCTTGAGATTTACTTACTTTGCTATAAAGGTCTACAAATATTAAAATATGTCATACAGGTCTACAACAATTACTATATAGTTTGCTAGTGACCTAATTATTTCTAAAAAACTTCTAACCAGGTCCAACATAATGCTTTTCATCTAAAATACCATTAATTCTTAAAAAAAAAAAATTTAAAATAAATATTTTTTAAATTTATCATTTAACCCCTATGCACTTGCATTGTCGCCCTTGTGGTCGCAAGGGCGGCCTCGAGCGCATGGTGCCACCATCACGGCGGCAGACGACTCGATCCGGCAGGCTTGTGTGGGTCCGACAAGATTGAAAATAATAATAATATATTTTGAAAATTAATAGATTAAGATATTTTTGTCACTTTAAAATACCTAATAAAATCTATCACGAGAAATCACAATGTTCTGTGTAATATTTTTCTGTGAATCTGGATAGCATATTTTGAGATTTGTGGATTTTTGTGACAATAGGCAAACTTCAGGAGCCTAGATTAAATTATCCCATAAAATTAAAATCTAAGAAAAACCTCAAAATGATTTTACCATACTCATTAGTCTCTCCAAAATTATACTGACCATAAAATTAGATAAAAGACGATTATTGTAAATAATTTATTTAACCCCTTGATCTGCAATCTCGACTCCACCACGGGTTACACTAGCCCAGAAGTAAATATGAAATAGTAAAATAGTACATCAATCATGATAACTGAAATGTGCCTCAGGTAGCTTATGATTTAAAAAAATTATGATTGAGTCACTCATCTCAAGCTGACTTGAGATAAATTGCTATTTGGATGAGAGAGAACTGTTGAGCTAGACTAAACCTTCTTTATACATGGAAAAACGAAAGGGAAAGATCTCCACAACCAAGTTGAGGCCGAGGGGGTAGTGGTTCCTCAAAGGAATGCACAAGTCCTTCGCGTCGTGTGTTGACGATGAAGCGGTGAGGGAGCTCACGCGGCAATGTGTGTGGTGAGGACGGCAACATGAACATCTTTGGGAGCATGAATGAAGAGAAGGGCCAAGGGATCTTGATTTAAGAGACATTATAGGGTTTGGACAAAGGATTATGTCAAAAATTCAAAGCTCATTCTTATGGTGATGTGTGCAAATAAGGTACCCACATTCGAGCAAAAGTGGAACATCACTTTCTCACCATTTTCTTACATAACAGTCCATTTCTATTACGTAAAAGCTACGTACGGGAAGTTTGTGATTATGTAAGTGCATTTTGTATTCACGCAAATGCCAACAATGTCCTAACATAGCATTTTACATTTTTGGTTGTGTAGTGAAGGAATTGATAATGCACATGCATAATCATAACGTAGCATAATTGGGCTACTACATAAAAAAAGAGTGAAGAAACAATGTTGTTCTGCTTCCACTCGCACGTGAGGCATGTGTGCACACAGGTCATTGCGTGAATGGGCACTGAATTTTTGATGTGGTCCTCTACCCGGACCCAATAGGATTTAAGGGCTGAATTTAGTGGCATAATTATAATTTAGTCCCCTTGTTTTCAGTTGCATAACAATTCAATCCCTTTTGTGCCCAAACTTGATTGATTCAAGTCCAACTCGACCCAAAGGCACTCCCAAATTACCCAAGATGTACATAAAGTGGACATTTTCACAGTAAAATATAATTATGTAAATAACATATATTCAACTACAATAAACTTAAACGAAACAAAATGCGTGAAAGCAAATAAAGATAACTATGTACAGATATTGAAAGTGACATAATCTAGGTCTGAGATAATAGATTATATCTGTAAGTGGGATTCATATTGTTTGGCTAGATGAGGAAGATTAAGACTAAGAAATTAAGGGAGAATTGATACGCTTTCCAAAGATGGAAATTTTAGCAAAGATTAAGGCAATAACACAACTAAGGCACCTAAAAATTCCAAATCACATATAAGACATTGCCCTAAACAATATCAAAGCCCACATATTCATATAGTCCATCTTCTGTATGACCCAGAACTCTGAAAAAAAAAAATAGCAACTTAAGGCTGAGTTAAGCACACAAGATCTTCACAAAAGGTTGACAAACTGCAATAACTCTATGTACAATTGTCAAGAACATTGTTTCATCTTTTCATTTATATCTACAAGCAAATTCAACTAAAACTTGCACAAAGATAACTCAAAACTATCATAAACTTTTTCTATCCAAGTTTTGCCTTAATACATTGAATTTACATGTCCAATCTTCAAGCATACCTCTGACTGAAGGCCCAGCCTGCAATCTCAGCACCTGCATCCTGTATGGTATGAGTATATACCTCAATCCTGCAAACAAGCACCATCGAAAAATTCAAATCAAATTTCTCCATTTCAGTGATTTATATATCAGTTCTTACCAGTAATGCACATGGAGCGGTAGAGGAGGGAGATATAGGCGCCGCCCTTGGTGGCCATCTGCGGCCTCTCCAGGCACTCGAGAAAAGCCAAATCCGCCCTAAGAAGCTTAGCCTGGTCATGGGTATCGTACCCAATGTCATGGCAGTAGCAGCAGAAATCGAGCCAGTCGAGGGGGCGGCGGTCCCAAAGCATGGAGCCGCCGGCCTTGCCGCTGGACCAGTTGGGGCCGCAGTAGTGGCCGTAGCGGGGGAAGAGCTGGGAGAGAAAAGCGCGGACGCCGCCATGCCAGGGAACCCTAGCAACGTACGGCCGGAAGAGAGGAACGAAGCATCCAGCCTCCCGGGGCTTCGGGGGAGGCGGAGCCTGCGTTGGGACACGTCGACGGCGAGAGGGGAGAGCTGATTGCAGCGAATCGGAGAGGATAGAAATCAGATGGAAGAGAACGTTAGGATCAGGGCATTTGGGATTGGGGGAAGACGATGGGGGCGGAGAGGGCGATTCGGAGATTTGGGTTTTGCCGGGGACGAGCCGGAGAGGGGAAGGAAGCCGGTTTAGGAAGCGGAAATCGAAGGCAGGAGGAGCCCAGAGCGATCTGTCGACACCCATTACAGTGGAGATGAACAAATTTCTCAGATTTCTCATTTGGGAAGAAATGCCACGAAGCAAATAAAAGCCGACTCTTTTATTTTTTAGATTCACAAAGCAAAGACAAAAAATTTATAAAAAAGGGGTAAATTGCATATAGGCCCCTGAAGTCTTAAAGATATTGCAAATTAATCTCTATTTTTTAAAAATTTTGATTTGAATTCATGAGTTTGCAAAAGCTATGCAATGTTAGTCTCAATTGAGATATAGTTGTTAATTTTTTTAATAGTATGTTGTAAGATTATTCCAATTTATTAACTTTATAATCTTTTAAAATATTAAGAAATAAGAAAAATTAAATTTTAAATTTTTATTAATTTTTTGAGATATTTACATAACAAACACAAAATTACAAGTATTTACATATTTTATTAAAAATCTTTAAATATTACAACCATCACATCATATTCATTCAATATTACACATTTCACATGTGTTGCTTCACAAAATAATAAAATAAAGTCCTAAGCAGCAATCTGAAGGAGGGAAAGTGAAGGGGATGTCGGCTAACGCTTGTGGAACTCAAATTGCAAATTGATTGCCCTAGAAGTGATTCTCCTCCTCCTCCTCCTCCTACTCACTGTTTTTCTTCTTCTTACTCATTGTTTGCCCTAAATGTTGGCTGCGTTTGTGGAACTTGAATTGCAAATTGGTTGTCCTGAACGTGAGCTGCTGCTGCTTCTTCTTCTTCTCCTCCTCCTCCCCCTCCTCCTTCTCCTCTTCTTCCTGCGCAACAATCAGAAGGGGGTGTTTGCTGCACTTGGAGGTCGAATCATTTGCTAGCAGTGATCAACATAGGCATAATTTTAATACTCAAATTTGCTTTATCTGAAGGTAAATCACTCATTTTATGCTTTTGATTTGATCCCAAATACATTTTTTTCTCCTCACTTTTACCATTTATAGATTTATTGCTCTATTTAATTCCACTATTTTGATGTATTCGTGGATGAGTGATTTCCTTCTATTAGATAAGCACAAAAATAATTGACTTACTTTAATTTTTATTCCATTTTTTCTTCTCTATCTGATTCTATGTTTCTTCTTTTTTAATATATTTATTTGTATTATACAAAAATATGATACTTTTTTTTATTAGTTCTATTTAGGTACATTTAATAATTAAGATGCACAATACCTCCATAATCTCTACATGGAATGGCAGAAGTAGCTCTGTACAATATGGTTGCAATCTGAACTGTGTAATTTACACATCTTCGCAGGATGAAAACGATGGTCGATGATTTTATAGATGTTCTCATTGTAATACACCAGCAACATGTAATTTCTTCTTCATTTTCTTCAGAGCCAATAAATAACAGAGCTTGAAAACGAAAAACTTAAAAGTGATTTAGTAAGAACATCAAATTAGAGAGCATCAACAAGATGCTCATCTCAAATTAGAGAACATCAAATTGACGAAGATTTTATTCGAATCATTCTGCTCATTATTGCTAATTCTCAAAGTTTTATGATAGAATATTTCTTAAACAAGAAAATATTATATTATTTAATACAATAACTTGCAAACATGTAAATATTTAATAAAATAAAACTAAAAGGTTACATAAATTTTAGTGAAATGATTAATATTTTGAGAAATTAGATGTAATTTTAGCACAAATATATAATTTTAAAAAATTTTATGCCTTGTATATAATTTTTTTTAACAACAACACACCCCATCATTTATTATTTATAAGAATTACATTCCTAAATATTATTTTTTTAAAGAATTTTTTACTTTTTATTATTTATAAAAATAATGTTATTATTTTTACTATTTAATAATCTTTAAATGAACTTCTAATGTTGTTAAATTTGATTTTTTAAATTGAATTTTTTATTTTATTATTATAAATTATATTTTATAAATATTTATTAAATTATTACGGTTAAATTTCGGTTCAGTTAATGTTAAATCTTACAATTTGTACTTTTTATTCGCATGATGTCATGCTTAAAAATAAAAAAAAATTATGATCTTCCGGTAAGTTTGGAAATCAAGTATCATATATAAAATTAATAAGAACACAATATTTATTGGATAATTATATTTTGATTCCTAGGTTAAATCTCCTATTTCATGTAGATGCATAAAACAAAATAATTTATCTTTTCACTCTTGCTCAAATTTTGTTACACAAATGTCTTCTTGACAGATTTCGTCAATTTTAGCCGTTAAGTTAAAGTTTTTTTAAAAATAGCTTTTAGATATATAGTATATAAAAATTTGAATATTATATATTTTTTTAAATAAATACTGCTTCATAATTTTAATTTTATAAAAGAGGTAATATGTGGATAATATTTAAAGTTTTTGTGAAATACAAGTAAATATACTTTTAGAAAATATATATTTAAATATTTATAATTACTAATATCGATTAAAAAAATTAGAAAAAGAAAATATTAAAGTTGTAATGGTAATTATAAATATTTAAAATTTTAAAAACAATATAGTTAGTGGCCAAATTCGACAAAATCTGTCAAAAAAATAAAATTGAATAATTTATGATGAGAGATGCGAAAGGAATTCTTTTATTAGTTTTATAAACCTATATTAAATGAAATATAATATGGGGACCCGGATGCAATTGCTCTATATATCGCAAATAATGTCTATTATTTTGCGGCAGTCCGTGCGCACCACGCCATGCCCATCACCGTCTTTTCAGCTCTCCAGCCCAGCGCCACGTCATCATTCATCCTTCGCCTCATTAAATGTAATTTTAATTTTAATTTCAATATATATATATATATATATTATGATCACTATCAATAAATAATTAATACAAAACTTCATATATATATATATATATATATATATGAAACTCAAAATAATCTCATTTATTGATTATTGCCCGAAAAGGACAATTATTTATTTTAATAAATTCATTATTTTTTTATTAAATATCTACACTTAATAAATTATATTTCACATAACATAATTTATATAAAAATTATATCTATATCATAATTATGATATATCTATTATAATTTTAGTAATTTAG
This sequence comes from Apostasia ramifera, assembly GCA_019297695.1. Lineage (NCBI taxonomy): Eukaryota > Viridiplantae > Streptophyta > Magnoliopsida > Asparagales > Orchidaceae > Apostasia > Apostasia ramifera. The sequence goes on along the minus strand of JAEMOT010000003.1, from coordinate 168,581 downwards.
GGTATGCATATAATAATAAAAATATATACAATTTAATTTATAAATATAAATATATAATATATAAAATAATAAATATAATATGACATGTGATTATAATGTAATCTTGCTCTTTCGTTTGTTATTCAATTCCCCTTTTTAAGTAATAGAAGGCCAGTATTTATAGACCATTGAAATCTAAGCTAACAGGAATCAGAGGGTCATCCTTTGACAATCACTGTGGAGTGGTGGACATAGGTAGTGTTTTTCGCTTCAAGGTTGTGAATTTTGCTCGAAACTTAAAGTTCGCTCGAGTTTAGCTTAACTCATACTCGACTTGAATTCCCGATAATCCGAAGTTGACTCGCTCAAAATAACATTGATACAACTCAAACATGAGTCGATTTGTAAATACGCAATTTTTAAATACTATATTACTCTTATATGCAATATATGTAAGGTAATTAAAATATATTTTACGGTTTACAAAAAGTATTTTAAAAAATAAATCATTTACGTGTGCGGGTGTGTGTATATATATTTTTAAGTATTAATATAATTATTTATATTTTTATCTACTATATAAGGTCGATTACTTAACTCAAATAAACTTAAAATCGGCCCGTACTCTACTCAAAATAAATTTGACTCGAACTTGAAAAACTAAAACTCAAAATGAAATCAACTCGCTAAAACTCGGCTCATTTACCATCCTATCATTATTAATTGATTGTGGAGCTCATAGATTTGTGTCATGTACATATAATTCAGATCTGATCTTATCTTTTATTTTTATTTTTATTTTTATTTTTTATAATTATTATTTGAGAGACAATAATTACATTTGTCCAAATTTACAAAATAAAATACATCTGAGTAAAAAGTAGACAACTTGTTTCAAAAAATAAAATGACAGCAGTATTTTTTCTTGGAGTTTTTTTTTTCTTTTCTGATGGGTGACAGCTGTATATTGCGAGCACGTAACGGCATTCTTAAAAAATTAATAATAATTTTATCAAATAATAATAATATTTAAAAATCAAAATTTAAAAATTTAAAAATTTAAAAATTTAAAAAAAAATTAACAAAAATTGTTCTTGCAATTATAAGATGATGCCCCCAAACAGCATTCAAATTCAAAGTCTAGATTTTGAAGTTAATGTCATGAGATAAATTTTAGTCTGATCGTGATTCAAATTTAAATTAAAAACTTTTTATTTAATTTTAATTCGATCTAAAATATAAATAAAAGTGTATTATCCGAACTTATTCTAAATTAGGTTAGACTCGTTTGTACTTGATTCAAGCTCGATTCGAATTTTGATTATTTTTATTTTTAATTTTTTAACAAGAACATAGGTTTAAATATATTTATTTATTTGATTAAAAAATTAATTTGTAATGAATTGTGTTTAGGTAACGGTTACAAGGAAATATTAATATAATTCATTAGACTATTGTGAAAAAAATTAATATATCAAAATTGATTATATGTATAAATTTATGTGAATAATATTTTTATTTTTAAAATTGTTCTGATTTTAAATAGTTTCAATTCAATTCTACGCTGCTCAAGATTAAATTAATAAAAATATTAGAACATAAAACGATAAAAAAGGCTAATTAATTTGCTCTCTTGGATTGATTTATTCTCGATTCAATTGAAAATCATGAAATTAAGAAGTGTTCGGTTCATCATAGAATTAGACGAATTGGTCACCAAATCGATCAATATTTTTTTTTATATTAATTTATATTGTATCATAAAAAGAAAAATATAATAAAAATAAATTAATTTATTATAATTTGATCTAGAGGTATTATTTAGCATCAAACCGAATCGAATGACGAGTCAATTAATTGGTTTGCTGAGTGGCCGAGAATGTAGATATCATAACGTATTGAATCTTATTAAATTTTTATATGTTTTATGTATGTACTCTCATTTACATTCGTATATATTTTATTACTATTTCTGCTTATATGTATTATTCATATTATTATTAATTTTTTTAATGGGTTAATCTAATTTTAATATAATTATAATAAATTAAAATGTTAATTAGGGCCTAACTACCATTTAAAGTGATACTGATTGAAACTTAACTCATTCTGATCACCTTTAATATGAAAAAATTATGACGTTGAGAGATAAAATTAATATATGTATTAATGTATACATATATATATATATATATATATATATATAATTTTTTATAAAATTAAAAATATATGAAGTTTTTTTTTTTGATAAAAAAAATATGAAGTTTTTTTTTTGATAAAAAAAATATGAAGTTTTTTTTTTGATAAAAAAAATATGAAGTTTAATCATGAGTTGAGGAAAAAATTAATATATGCCAATTTGTGTAATAGGTCTCGATAATATAATCCCACATCGCTATCAAAAATCAAACAGTGGCGCTCTCCCTTCGCTATAAAACGCTAGCGAGCTCTACAACGGATGTAGCCACCGCTCCAACGGCCATCTCCTCCTCGGCCTGTCGCCAACTCTCCTTTGACTAAAAAACCTCGAGCTTTGGGAAAGACCCAATGGAGGACCAGAGCAGGCGCCGTCCGAACCCATTGCGCCCGGCGCCGCTCTGCTACTCCGCCCTTCTGCTGCTGGCCTGTGCCGCGGCGCCGGCGTCGTCCGGAGGACCGATAAAGACGGTGGTGGTTGTAGTCATGGAGAACCGCTCGTTCGACCACATGCTCGGGTGGATGAAGCGGCTGAACCCGGAGATCGACGGCGTCGATGGGACGGAGTGGAACCCGACGTCGACGACGGATCCGGCGGCGGCGAAGGTCTACTTCAAGGACGGCGCGCACTACGTGGATCCGGATCCCGGCCACAACTTCCCGGCGGTCCACGAGCAGATATTCGGGACCAACGATTCCTCAGCCTCGACGCCGCTGATGAACGGTTTCGTTCAGCAGGCGGCCGAGATGAAAAGGAACATGACGGAGGCTGTGATGAATGGGTTTCCGCCGGAGATGGTGGCTGTCTACCAGGCGCTGGTGTCGGAGTTCGCCGTCTTCGACCGGTGGTTCGCGGCGGTGCCGGCGTCCACTCAGCCGAATCGCCTCTATGTCCACTCTGCGACCTCGCACGGCGCTACGAGCAACGATGTCGGGTAACCCTAATTTTACAAATCCCTAAGCCTCCGATTTTTACTATTGAATTAGAGTGATTGAACTTTTCAAATTTTGAACTTCTCCAATTTTTCTGTATAGTTGGTTCTGAGAGAACTTCAAGGCCCAGTTTGATACCGTATTCAACTTCACAATAAGTAGAATTAAATTCAGACATTAAAGCAACTTTCAAGCTTGAAATCATGTTAGATGATTTCAGCTTCGCAGCTTTAAAATGGCTTGGAACAAATTTTTTTTGGAACCGACTTCATTTGATGGAGAATTTGTGTTTGCCGATTCACTAAAGACTTCTTCAAAAGGGTTAAAAGCCGCTTCATCTTTAACACGAATCTACAAGATGAAAATAAAAGAAGAGATAAAATTTGTCACAGCATATAGAATCCAAATAAGAATATTGGAGATAAACAAAAAGCATAAGACAAATCAATAAACTTGGGCAACACACTAAAAATGCTCCAAAAACAGCGTCAAAACAGTCATTTTCACCATGGAGAAATCCTCTCAAGCAGGTTATATGTGAAAAGCTTCTTCTCAGATTGAAAGTATTTGTATCTTTTGATCGATTTTTTCTCGAAAGAGTGCCATATTCTGCATCATTTTTGAAATAAGCTCTGGTTTCAGACATTCATGCTGTGCAAGGTTTTGATCCATGATGTATACTTGAAACAACTTCTAATGGGAGCTAACTTCTTTTTGATGACATCAATGAGCAACACTATAACTTTTCATTCTCTGCATTGATAGCATGAGTTATTCTCTTGAAGAGCATACAAAGATTATAGAGCTTCTCAGCTTTGAAAGTGAGAATGAAATGTTATCAGTAAAACTGCAATATGAATCTTCTTTGATTTACAGTAACATCCTTCATCTATGCTATACTTCATTCTTGTCATTTGCTTGTATAGTCCATCACATAGTTAATTTGTTATTCAACTCTACCTTAAAAGATCTCTCATTCCCCCTTTTCCAACAGTTCTTCGTTCTGTTGCCTAACACATCAACTTTGTGCATTACCTCCAGTCAGCTGATTCTAGGTTTTCCACAGAGAACGATATTCGACAACATCGACGATGCTGGCCTATCATTTGGTGTATACTACCAAAACATCCCTGCCATACTTTTCTATCGAAATCTGCGAAAGATAAAGTACAGGTCAAAGTTCTATTCGTACGATGACAAGTTCAAGAATCATGCAAGCAACGGCCAGCTACCGAACTATGCTGTTATCGAACAACGTTACTTGGACTTGAAGATCAAACCTGCAACTGATGATCATCCTTCCCATGATATCTACCAAGGGCAGCTATTTATCAAAGAGATATACGAAACACTTCGAGCCAGCCCGCAATGGAACGAGACGCTCTTGATCATCACATATGATGAGCATGGCGGGTTCTTCGATCATGTTCCAACCCCTGTTACTGGAGTTCCTAATCCTGATGGAATATTAGGCCCCAAGCCTTTTAACTTCAATTTTAACCATTTAGGCGTCAGGGTGCCCACCATCATGGTTTCTCCCTGGATTGAAAAGGGCATTGGTGAGTAAGTAGTTGGAAACTTGTTGAATCGTTTACAGGTCGTGTTCGGCTAAACCGACTTTATTGTTGTGCATGCAGTTGTTCATGGTCCAAATGGTTCTCCGACACCAACTTCTGAATACGAGCATTCGTCCATCCCTGCAACCGTTAAGGCAATTTTCGATCTCCCTTCACCTTATCTAACAAATAGAGATGCATGGGCTGGAACATTTGAAGGCATTCTGCAATCTAGAACTGAACCTCGAACGGACTGCCCAAGTGAGTATGCTCAAAACCTCTATGCTAGCTTTTTCTGGAGCTCATTGCGATAATTTTGAAATAGTTGAGTTAATTTGAAGATGAGTTCGGAGATCGAGAAGACCAAGCTGTTCATCGATGTCAAATTTGCATATACCACACATTAGACTTCTTGAACGTCAAACTGGGAATGGATAATCATTCTTCTTTGTTGAAACTATATGCTTACAACATTGAACAACTATGCCGAATCGGTTACCTTCTTGCATTTTGTGTATATGATGTGAACTCCGTGATTGAACACTGAATACCCATGTGAAGTCACCAAATCTTTTCTCCCTTTTGTGAAAGCTCCCCAGAACTTTCATTTAACTCCGGTTAATAGACGTTCAGCTATTGGTGCATCGACCTCAACTCCGATCGAGTTCTCCTCTTGTTCCTAACACTTCTCATCGAAAAGAAAGAAGAGAGGCGTGAGTTGATTTCAAGAACTTACAATCTTCTAATCAAACTTCTACCTCCATGCGTTTTTAATTGATGCAGGTCAACTCCCAACTCCAGTGAAGATCAGGCAAACTGAAGCTAATGAAGAAGCAACGTTGACTGAGTTTCAGCAGGAGCTTGCCCAACTTGCATCTGCGCTCACCGGCGATTACCGGTTACCTAACTTCCCAGAAGTCATCAAGAAGATGAATGTCAGGCAAGGATCAGCATACATTGAGAACTCGGTCAAACGTTTCCTTGAAGCTGGGATGAAAGCCAGGAAGATGGGCATTGACCCTGAGGAAATTGTCAACGTCCCATCCTCCTATCATTGAAGAAGGGGGTTGAGTTGATTGTCGATATCACTCGACCCCTTGCAAACCAACGCTTTGAACCTTGTTGAAAATTCTAGCTCACGTAGCTTCTCGAGTTGTGCCTCAGTCAAATTAGAATGACATTGATGTGTTTCATAGTCAAATTTTCTATAAGTGATCATTTATTAACAATCTATAAAATAAAAATACAATTAAATTTATTTAACATATTAATAATATTAAATCTATTTTACAAAAGTAGAAATTTCAACACAATTTAAAAGAATAAATAAATAGGCAACCTCTAAGTCCTTCTGTGGAAAAACTATAAGCTGCAACACGTGAGCCATATGGACGCCCCCGAAGAAATAGATAGACGATCCTCTGGTCCATTAAAACCACCATCATCATTACGAGGGACATGATTCATTCTAGTTAGAATTTCTTAGGGAAGTAGTAAGAATAGTGAGTCGAGATCTCACTGATTAAATATGCCTCCACAATTAAACTCTTAACTCGAACTTTATTATGTGTCATTTCTCTAAGAATGAGACAAAATTAAGTAGACACGATTATATACCCAGCAAATTTGAATTAAAAATTTTGTATTAAATTTTACCTCTCAAAAGGTTACATCCAACGATATTGTACGGGACCTGCAACTCTAGCCTTATATGCCAAGTGAATCGGTAAATGTTCCATACAATCGAAAAAAGCTGGTGGAAAAATCTTTTCAAACTTACACAATAGGATTACAATACTTTTTTCGAGATTCTTCATATCTATTTCAGAAATTGTATGAGCATAAATATTTCTAAAGAATAACGCCACCTCTGTAATTGCAGACCAAACATCATATTATTCATATGGTAATAGTTCCCTGAAAGCTTTGAGTATTAATCATTGCATCAATAAATAACAATTATGATTTTTCATGCCATATAAATACTGATCCTGTATGAAACGTGCAATATAGGAGATATAATCATCTGAAAATTTAAGCTTCTTAATCCATTCACACATGATCTTAAGCTTCTTTTTAGGTAATGTGTAAATTGTCAGTGATATGAAATTTTTTTTATTTATCTCTTTAAGCTCTAGATCAGATCATTTGCAATAAAGAAATAAGTCATCTCTTGCCTTTACATTATCCTTTGTTTTACTTTTGACGTTCATGGTAATATTGAAAATATTATTAAATATATTTTTCTCTACATACATGACATCAAAATTATGTCGAATGAGATTGATATGCCAATAAAATAACTCTCAAAATATATTTTTCTGAATCCAATTATGTGAAATTCTAAACCTAGGAAGCTTCTGCATATTCGGTCTAATAGGAACTTCATCAAATTTTAAAATATGTTCAAGTATTTCGTGGCTAAAAATACGCCTTAAAGGATTATCCATCTTGATTTTGACTTTGAGAAATTTATTACTTTGCCTTTTAAAAGGGTGATATATATATATATATATATATATATATATAGAAAATTTATGTCTTTCACTTTTCAATAAGTTTTTTTTTACAGACGGTTTATGCTAAGTCAAATATTTACAAGTGGCACCTCTAATTATAATATTTATAGGCATTAATGTTTATTTTTAATGTAAATTTACAAACATCATTCTCATTCTTCTAACTTATTTTGAATATAAATTTATAAACAATATTTTTACTAAACAAAAGCTTCTTTAGAAACGATAAATGTAAATTTCTCACACAAATATATATATATATAT
>JAEMOT010000003.1:143488-158643 GCA_019297695.1 Apostasia ramifera | reverse complement strand
ATATATATATATATATAATAGAATAAATTATTGATAGGTTTTTATAATTGATCAGTAATTTTATATTTTTAGAAATCTTTCATTTAGGTTTTTAAATTTTAAAATAGTTACCTAAAATTAAAACAAAGTACAGAGTTAATAGACCATTATGGTTTCAAAATAGACATCAAATGAATGTTTTTAAAAAGAATATATATCAAAATATAATTATAAATAAACTATAAAGACCTATAAATAATTTGCTCTATATAATACATACACACTTAAATAGAGATACTTGAATATGTAAAGGCGGCACAAAAGTGTGTTTGTCGTAATATTTTCAGCTTTAAAGGCTCTCATTTGGTTTGAGTTTTTTAGCTCAACATAAATTTCAACTGTAAAAATTAATTTTATTGCACATTTAATACATACAAAATCTTAGAATCAACTTAATTTTATATCTTATACACTTTTTAATATTAAAATAATTTTTTTTGATATTAAATATAAAAAATAAATTATTTTTTTTCTTTTATTCATAAAAAAAACTCGAATAAAATGGGGCTGGTGGTAATTTGTTACCATCTGGAAACTCAGTCAAAATTCACTGTATATTTACTTGATTTATTGTTATTTTAGATTTTTTGTAGCAAAAAATAATTGATTTAACTTGATGTGATATGTGTAAAAAAATAAAATAAAATAAAATAAAATTTTTTAAACTACATTTAAGTTTTTTTATTTAACAAATTATGTTATAATAGTGAATATAAAGAGCCTAAAATGTAAATTAAAACATAATGCATATGAACTAAACAATAATTTTTTTTATTAATTACGTAATGTGTAATAAACCTTAGTAAAAAACATAGTTAAATAAATACAAATAATATAATAAAAGAACTTAATACAAGAGTACCACATTCATGTGATTTGAAAAAAAAAAATTATATTCACAAGGAGAATCACTGACAGATTTTACTATGTAAAAAAAATAGACGACTTAAACACTTCTAGAATCTTATTTTTCTTTCAAATTAGACGACTTAAATACTTTTAGAATCTCAAATGATGCCCACCAAATTTCTACGAGATGACCTCGTGAAAAATGGTGGCAAGGGATCCCCTCGTTTGGTTCGAGTAAGTTTTTTGTCCAACATAAATTTCAAATATAAAAATCAATTTTATTTCACATCCAATGCAAATACGAATATTACAATTAAAAGTATTTCACATTTTATTAAATTTTCTTTTTCATTAAACTTAAAAAATAAAAAAAAAATTATGTCAAAAAATAAAGTACGAACCAAACAAGGCTGTAAGGTGCCCTTAATGGGCCGGGCCGGCCCATTAATAGGCTTGGTCCCTGAACTGCTCATGGGCCACCTCTACACGGTCCACCGGCACGTCCGACAACGTCTTTTTTTTTTATTAATTTGCGTTACAATTCAGATTTTATTTTCAATTTTTAAAAATTAAATAAAACTTTTTAATAAATATAAATCAAAAAGTAATTATAAATAAATTATGAAGATCTATTAATAATTTAACATTGTTTACATCTTATTAACATAAATAGGAAAATTTCATCGGGGACTTTAGATGGGCATGATGTTATAAATTAATCCTAATTTTAAGTCTAAGTTAACTTTATGGGTACATGGGTTTACGTCTATTGGAACTGATTAATTAGCTCGGGTCAAATCCATAAAAGATATGAAACTAATCCAACCCGTCCCATGAACACCCCCAAAAGCTTCATCCGACTAAGTCCTGATCTCGAGGACCACAAAATAATTTACCAACTGAAAATAAAAAAATTAGTAGACGTTTGGTTCGTTGTTATCTGGATATTATGTTATGATATCTAACATATCATCTTTTGACTAATAATTTTATAATTTAAAAAAAAAATTATAAATGACATTAAATCAAACAATTATTTTCTCTAGATAACATAACATAACATCAAGATAATATTGAATCAAACGCACCCTTAATTTTATGCTACTTTTTTCAAATTTACAATGCTTGCCAACCTCGCAATTATATCTTACGACATTTACAAGCACGCTACTAACAAATTTCAAATATTACATAATTTTAAATACATTCTTATGGATAATATGAAGGTACTTTTTCGCTGATACTTTTCTACGTTAAAAATTATGAAAAGCATAACATGGAAGTAAAATTATGCAAAAAAAAAAAAAATAATTACCTACATGTCATACAATTTAATTTTATTTATGTCTTACCCATCCATTTTTAGTTAATTATGCTATGCACACTCAAACCATTACAAAATCCTACATATACATATTTCAGTTAAAACTTAATCAAAATCTATTTGAAAAAAAAAATATTCTGTTAGTAAATCATTAAAATTATATTTTTATTCTTAATGATACATATTTTTTCTCTTCCTCAATACCACATTAAAATATTAATTTATACTAAAATCAATTCACGTCGCAATATCTCGTTCCTTTGCCGCCACCTAAACATTTAGATTTCAAAATTTACTCAAAATATATTTAAATATTTTTAAAATAATATGATAAATAGCTCAAATTTTTTATAATCTAACTATAATTAGATTATTAAAAATTATGATTACTCATTATAATAAAAATAAATTAAAATATATTTATGTAAAATTTTATAATATTTTGAATGTATATAATGTAATGAATGTGTAAAATATAAATAATACTAAATTGTATGATGTTTTGATAATTATTCAAAAGAAAAAACAAAAAATTTAGAATAAATGAACTGATTTATTCAATTTTAAAATTTTAAAATCAAATAATTTAATTTAATTCCAAATTCTAACATTCAAATGCGGAAAACGAGCTCAGCAATGAATTTAATAATTAAATTTTTTTTTATTCTATACATTTATTAAAAGTTATTATACTTTCTTTTATTAATACCAAAACTATAATATTATTGACAAAAGATAATATTACATTAAATCTTTTATTAATATTATAATTTTCTACTTTAATTATCACAATTTATTAATTTTATTTTATTTCATCTATTAATCAATAATTTTCAAAATAAATATATTAAATAATTATTTCAAACTTTATTAGATCTGCATTAGACAACAATAAGAATTAGACTCAAACCGATCTCAAATCAGAATTAAGCCCAAACCAATTTTTTTTGTTCAGTTTCAATTCCCAAAAATTTGAAGCCCAAATTATATATCATACTATTTACATTTATTTATGCCTTACCTATTTATTTTTAATTAATTATACTAAGCACACCCAAATATTATAAAATCTTACATACACACATTTTAATTAAAACTTAATCAAAATCTATTTGAAACAAAAAAATATTCTGCTAATAAATCATTAAAATTATATTATTATTTCTAATAATACATATTTTTCTCTTCCTCAATACCACACTAAAATATTAATTTATTTTAAAATTAATTAATTTATTTTAAAATTAATTAACATCGCAAATGTCTCATTTCTTTGCCGCCATCTAAATATTAAAATTTTAAAATTTTCATTTAAAATATATTTAAATATCCTTAAAATAATACGATGAACGACTCAGATTTTTTTTAATCTAATTATAATTAAATTATTCAAAAATTATGATTTCTCATTATATAAAAAATAAATTAAAATATGTGTATGTAAAATATTATAATATTTTGAGTATTAATAATATAATTAATCAAGAATGACGAATAAAATATAAATAAAACTAAATGATATGACATGTAATACAAATTATATTATATTAAGTCAGGCTCTCTTCAAAAAAAAAATAAATGCAACATAATATAAATTTTGTGAAAAAAAAATGTAATATAATATATCAAAAATTCCATGACGTATGTGTAATTATCCCGAACCAAAGACATAATTACAACTCAGTTTCTGTCAGAACTGAATAGAAAATCTGGAAATTTGATGTGGCTCTCAATTCTAAATCTAATCCATCAAATAATAAAATCAGATTGCAAGCAAAAAAAGTGAAGATAATCAATCCATAAAATGTTCAAATTCTGAAATAATTAACCCACAAAATTGAGACAACAATTCAACATACTTGAATTAGTTGCATTGATTCAACGAGTTTGATAGACGAAAAAATGATGTAAGTCGTAATAATACGATAAAACATAGTTGATCAATGTTTAGAATGCATTGATTCGACGAGTTTGATAGACGATAAAAATGATATAAGTCGTAATAATAGCAATAAAGCATAGTTTCAGCATATGATTTTGTAATTGTTAATATTTTATTCAAGAAGAGAGGGGAGCATATTATCACGTCCAAAAATGAAACTTCAAGAACTCAAATTGATTATTTTCTTATGAAGAAACGAGATCGCTTAGATTGTAAAGATTATAAAGTCATTCCAAGTGAATGTTTAACTACCCAACATCGATTAATGATTCTAGATTTCAAAATGAAGTATTAGAGAAGAAATAATATGTTGAAATCCTATTCTCAGACTCGATGATGGAATCTAAAAAATGAGAACAAATATATATTTAGGAAGGCATTGAATCATTCATAAATCTACTTAGAAAATCATAAGATTTCACACTCATATCACATAAATCAAAAAACACACAATTAAAATGGAAATTGACACTCAATTAAACACCACACCTCTAATAAAAATTCACTACGACAAACAATACATAACGATCAAAAAGAACTACGAAGAATTACAATCACGATACTAAACGAATACACAACAATTCAAAAACTAGACCACCACTAGTAAGACTCAAAAAATTTATTAGAATGGAAGAAAACACACACATATCACTGTCTTAAGCTCAATCTTCTTTGCCTACAATAATAATTAACCATGATGATATTCATCCTAATAGAAAATAAAATTCCAATTAAGTACCTCAATATGCAATAAAAATAAACTCAAAATTATCCTGCCATAGATACATCATTATGTAGTTATAATTAAAATATTCACATAAAATATATATAGATATATAGATAAACATTTGTATAATGACCACAAGTCAAAAAATAGAATAATTTCCAATTAAAGATGGTAAAAAATTAACATCTGTTAATCAACAGCACCTAACAAGCCAAAAATATTATATATCTCAGCAGCACAAACATATAACTTCAAGTAGTATCACAATTAACACATAAAAATACAACACATAATGAATGCAAACAAGACTCAAGCATAATTATCAGAATATTTAAAATGTGCAAGACATGATAAATATGAAAAAAAAAAATGCTAATTTTAAGTGAAATCAACATCAGCAATCAGATTAAAGTTGGTTCAAAAGCCTTTAAGCTAGCTAAAAAAGATAAAAGACTTAAATAAAATTGCATGAAGAAAAAAATGTGCAACTCATATATTTAAGGCCTTCACAAACTTTAGTATGACATGATATAAAATTTTGATCAAATAACAGCACTTGGTATTTCTAAGAATTACATCCAGAGAGACCAATCAAGGTGTCAGAGGCAGTAAGGTGTGCTTATCTTTAGATAGTAAAAGAAATAATATATGTGAGCACCACTTCATTATTTATTCTATTATTGTTGAAGCTTTCTATAAGCTATCATTGACTTAATGAATGCAACAACTACAAAATAGAAATCCAAAATAAGTTGAGGCAAATAACATGGACTTCTATTCAGTATTCAACTCAATTTAAAGTAATCCTCTCTCTGATGACAACCAAGTTTTGTTAGGGTCAGAAGTAGGGATGAGAGTTTGGCTCAAAGATCGATAGCCACTTGATGTTCGAATCGAGTTCGACTTGAGTTTATTGAATTGAACAATCAGCTAAGGTCAAATTGAATCTACTTGGCTCAATCTTTATTTTTAAATATAAATAATATAATCATTTATTCATTGTAATTATTTATTACTTGCACACAATTACGTGTTAATTGTGGTTATGATATCTGTTTCGTGATTTTATAGATATAATTAACTTAATTTTAAATCCTATCATAGGCAACTTTTTTTAAAAAATAAAAATAAATATATGCTTGGAGGGCTTGAGATGATTTGATTATCGCTTGCGCCAAGTAGAAGTTGAAACGAGCCAACTCAAGCTTGAATCAAATTGTGATGAGCCGAGCTTAAGTTGTGCCTGGGTCGGCTCATTTTCACCTGTAGTCACATGTAACGACTACATTTATAGTAATTTATAATATTTTATCCCACACAATTTTACATCATAACTTAGAATCTATAATGTGATGTGTTATCAAGGATCTTGAACAATTAATCTGGACTATAAACATGGCGAATCAATGATAGCAACATCGAAAATCACATTCTTTTAGTTATAACTTTTCAAGTCATGTTGTTTGACAATCTCAATATGAGAACGAGTAAGACATGATCCGATAAAAAAAGCTTTGATACAAATGACATCAACTTCCTAAAAAGTACATGCAGTGTATCTAGATTGCATAAAAAGACACAAATGTTAACTAAATAAAAAGTGCATGTTGTTCCTCATACTTCTAATCGTCATTGCATTTAACTTTAAGAATGTTATAAATGGGGATTCTCAAAAGAAAGAATAGGATTTTTTTTCTTTTGCACCCCAACTCAACCCCTAGCTCAACCTCTCTAGGTTCTCTTCTGCACCAAGCAGCGAAAAAAGCAGGCACCAACAGTTTTTGACAAGGGAATACTCAACTGGTTCGATTTGATCACCTCATTATCCAACCGATTCATCTCAACAAATCTTTTCTATCAATCATATTCTCTTCCCTATCTATATTGTACTCTCTTCTCCAACACTTTATTAAACTTTATAGTGGATTTTAAATCGTCAAATTTGGCATTATTCGGACCATGGTTTGAACACGGGATTGGGTTCCATGTAAAATCTGTTGTATCAATGTTTCTGAGTTTATAAAAACACTTTTCCTAGTTTTCGTTAGCCATACTATTTGTCTAACGATATTTTTTATGAAAACTATCAGCAATGAACTCGCATGATCAATATTTAAATGATAAATGATATAAAAAGTAGTAATTATCTATTATTGATGATAACCATGATAGGATCGATCAGGTGTAACGATCAAAATTCAAGTCATTTATAATTTTCATCCCCTTTTTTACCCCATGACATGGAATGATGTGATGTGCATCTAGGGGGCCTTAATTAACATTTAACATAGAGTCGAACAATATAGAAAAGATTAATTATCTTATCCCCGAAGACATGAGGTCACATGTAATGATTATTAATTACAATTCCTCTTTTTTACAATGAGACATGCATTACTTAATGTGATACGAAAGGGAATATAGAAAAAAGTCGACCTAATTTCCAACACTTTTACAAAAGAAAAATATGGGGGAGTTATTGCATGAATCAACAAAAACTTGACAACAACAAAACCCAAATTAGTCCCAACTCATGAGGTCTACTAATTCATGGATTTCTATTCTCCATTAAATTTAAAATATGAAAAATTAATCTCTTTGAACATGAGTGCAACTAGATCAAGCTCTTTTCTATGACCCTATCCCTAGTCAGTTAACATATTATTTAATATTTATCAGCTAACAAAATCACAACTTCAAAATTATCCACATCAGGCACAAATTTAATATCAAAATGTGAAACAAAGAATATGAATGTGTAGTAGTACACTGCACTAGTAATTAACCAAATAAAAATGTCAATAGATCATCATTATAAAGGAGCAATATCAAACTTTTATGGATTGATTAACAAAAACTATGTTAATATAAACATAATACTAAAGTATACCACAAGGTTATGTGCATAAACTGGAAAGAATATTGCATTGCACCGATATGTTAAAACCACACAAAATATTCCGAACCGCTAAGTAACTTTCAAAATATCATGACTACCCTGAGCATGCGTTTACAACACAATTCAAAGAACACAAATAGAACAAGATCACAAAGAAAATAAAATAAAGACGACGGAAGCATAAACTTATCCGATTCAATACACATTACATACAACTAAAAAGAAAAGAGAAATTTATATTTGACAAAAGATATGAAATAATGACACAGCCCTAAGAACAAACTTAAATTGTATAAGTTAGAACAAAATCATAATTTCTCAAGCATTCATGTGGCTCAAACATTCAAAGGGAATTCATGCAAAATGCCAAAATATAACTATAAATTAACATCATAACCATCAATGCTAATTATTAAGAGTGGTGTTCATAAATAGTTGAGCATAGCATGATAACATATCTGATCATTAGAACACGGAAGAACGCCGGGAAAAAAATTACGTAATGAGAACACTTATATAGGGGACAACTTCACAATTCTTTGATAATGTAGCTTTAATACTTAATTAACTTGCAATCTTTTAACTCCACTATCAAAAGACAAGGTACACATATTAAGGCATAGTCAGCCACAATCACATTACTAAGTCATATTGCATGATAAATAATCAAACATATTACATTGTACAATGCAAAAACATGCTTGACCACTTAATTAAAACAAGCATTCATTACATGCATAAAATATCCATCATAATCACGCCCTAAAGAGCTTAAAGATTCAACAAAATCATAAGCAACACACGTCGTGTTTGTTTAGCCGGATTAAAGTTACAAGGTTAACTTCAACCTAACAAATCAGGTCATATATAAACTGTAATATTAGAATTTAATTATATATATTTCGCATCCTACAAACATCCAATAAGTAACTAACTTCATATCCCTAACACATCCCAATATCTTTATTTCATATCATACAAAGCTCCCAATAAAAATTTAAGATCTCATCCAAACATTAACCTCTGCAAACAGACGCACATGATGAAATGAAAGAATTTGAAGACCCCCCCCCACATAATATCCTACAAAATGTACAAAACTAAACAAATTTTGCATATGAACTCATGCATAAATTTATTCATACATATATATGTACATATTTTCAAGTATAAAGATTAATGTATATATACATATACATATACATACATTGAAATGGAGAAGAGAATAATGAAATAATGCTAATGGCTACATATTATGAGGGTGAAAAGGAATTGCATTACACAGCTCAAAGGCTACACAAAAGCATGAAGGAATGCAAGTTCAAATGCAACTAATAAGCAATAAAGTTTTAAAGAATTATTATATTATATTATATTATATTATATATATAAATATATGTAAACAAAAACTATAGTCTATAGAGCACAAGTCAAAAGAGAAAACCAACGGTCAAAAACCTAGAGCGAGACCACATGGAGGAGGAAGAAGAGAAGAGAGACAGACTCATTCTTCGTCAGATACGGAAATCACACCCCAAATCTAGCAAAGAACACAAAGATTTCATGCCCGTTGACCGTCGAGCAGATCGAATAATGAGGAAGAAAGAAGGAAAGAGATTATTTTCATCAGATCATGCTGCAGTCAACGCAGTGAAAATTCCAATTATTATACAACATACGAAAATCTAACACATTAATTAGACCGAGAGGGAACAGATTAGTTGATCGGGTTACCGTAGGCAGGGCCGCCGAGAAGCACGGCGCCGCTGGCGGCGGCAGCTCCGTTGTAGACGTCGGAGGGAAGGACGGCGGAGGATGATGAGGCGCCAGCGCCGGCGACTCCGAGATGCAGCTCGGAGACGTTGGGAAAGGCGGCGCCGGTGAAGATGTTGTGGGTGTTAGCGCCGCTATCTTCCTCACCCTGGTCGTAGAGGAAGCCCTTGAAGACGTGGCCGCCGATGGTCACCATGGCTTGGTAGGCGTACTCGTCTTCGCCGTCGTCGATGGAAGTAACCCTGACGCACTTGAAGATCGCCGGCGCGCGCACGTGGCCGGGGAGGTGCTCGCCAGCGGGGTTGCCTTGGTGGCTTGAGCTCGTGTCGAAGCTGCGAGGGGGGGTGGTGGAGGTGGAGGTGTGGGAGGTGGTGGTGGTCTGCGAGGATATGAGGCGGGGCTTCTTCGGAGTGGAGGTGGAGGCCGAAGATCCAGCGGCTCCGGCGGTCCCCGCCGTAGCGGATACTGCAAGCTGCCGCTCGCGCCGGCGAGCGGCGGGAACCCAGGTGCTTTTAACGTGGGTGGAGCAGTCGAAGCCGCGGCTCTTGCAGCAAGTCCGGCACCGGCGGTGGTTGCAGTCTTTTTTAGCTTGGTTACCGCAATCCTGGCACGTTGTCGTGGCTCCAGCGCCGGAAAGGATCAGCGGTGGGTTGGGTTTTCTTGGGTAGGACGAAGAAGAGAAATTAGGGTTTGGGTTAGGGTTTTGGGATGGCGGCGGGTGAGGTGAAGGCAGCGCCTGGGCGGCCTGCCAGAACTGGATCCCTCCGGCGGGCTTCCCGGCTCGCGAATCGTGGTGGCTATCGTCGACGAGGGTGGGAGCGGCTGTGAGGAGGGGGATGATGGGGTGCTCGGCGACGGGGAGCAGCGGCTCGTGAGATTGCGGAGGCGGCTGGAAGGAAGCGGCGGGGGCGACGAAAAATACGTCGCGAAGGCCGACCATCCCCATGTCTGCGATGCCGTAGTTGAGAGACTGGCGGGCTGCGGCAGAGGAGCTCTGCCCCCAAAAAACCCCTCCCCCTGCAGCGCCTCCAGCGCCGGCTCCGCCGCCGCTTCCTCGTCCTCCTCCTCCGGCATTGAATCCTAGGCAGAGATCGTCTCCCCTTCCGGCTGCGGACGACGCAACCCAATCCGCGAAAGCTCCGGAGTCTGACGGAAATCGCCTTCCCGAAGCCACCACGGCTGCTTATATACTCCCCTGTTTTCTCACTCCTCTCTCTCTCTTTAAGCCAACCTCCTCCTCTCTCTCTCTCTCTCTCTCACACACACTGAAACGAACACCTATAATTATCTCTCTACAGCTTGTCACCTACAGCATCAACAAAAGAAGAGATTTTTATTATAGTTTCCCAGAAAGTTTCGATTTTTTTTTGTTTGGCAGAGCTCGTGAAGCAGTCGAAAGAGTTGGAGGTGGGAGAGGGAAGGAGGTGGGGACTCTGAAATTCCTTCTGATCGTGATCTTCTCGATGATCACTCACCCTCGCTCTCTCTCTCTCTCTATCTCTAGATGCATCTATCTGTCATTTGCTTCTTTTTCTTTCTCTTCTCTGCCGTCTGCACTGCCGGCCGCTGCAACTTCTGCCGCTGGCTTCTGCTGCTGTTAAAAGCAAAGCTTCCAGCTTTCGGCCCTCACCACCAGGTAATGCCGTCTCTCTCTCTCTATCTCTGCCTTTATTCTCTACCTCTTCTGATCTTCGTCCCCGCATAGTTATTTATCTCCAATGGAATTCCCTCGGCGTCTTTAATGCCGAGCATTCTATTATTGCCCGCCGCGATCACGTGATGGATGTTGAAGTCCCGCTTAGATCAGAGAAGAAAACCAGGCGTAGACCGACACGCGTAGGTCAAAAGACATGGCTCTGGCGTCTAGAGTTCAGATTCTTTTATTTTATTTTATTTTTGCTAGGGTTTCCATAGGGGCTCTTAATTAGCTGAGTTTTCAACCAGCAGCTCGGTGCTCGATTCGATACAAAACTAATATTTATCGAGCATATTCACCGAGTTTGAATATATTTTAAAAGCTCGATTCATAATTGAACGAGCATAAATATTTATTACGTAGTGCTAAACTTATTTATGATCGCTAATAATGCATATGAAGATAGCCAACAAACACTTTTTTAAAGACCGATTAGAAACTAGTAAGCGAGATTGAGTGAAGATATTTTTAGTAGAGCAAATTATTGATCGGTCCCTATTGTTTATCTGTAATTACATTTTGATCTATGATTTTTAAAATTCATCACGTAGATTTCTAAATTAAAATTGTAGAGACTTATTAGATCTCTATTTTGCCTTACTTTGTAGGTTTGTACTTTAAATTATAGGAACCTGTGTAAATTTAAAAAAAATATTAGAGATTTAGGTGAAGAATTTTAAAATATATGGATCAAAGTGTAATTAGAGATAGACTATATGGACCTATTAATAATTTATCCATTTTAGTATTATGTTATTTTTTAATAATATAAAATGTTCATCATTGAGTAATATTAATAAATTATTTTCAACTACTTATGGTTGAAATGAGCAGACAATAATTGCCGACTGATGCCTTAAAAGAAGGAAATTTCTACAGTAGATTGTGGCTTTTGGAAGGTTTTTAGGCCGATTGATTGGCGAGAGAGGAAAAGGAATGAGATGTACCATATTGTAATAAGAATAGAGTTCCTGAGATGTATAACTAAATAGCGTGATTTCAAATAGTAAGTGTGTATTTTTAAGTAAAGTCGTGAGACTAATAATAAGAAACTCTATAATTAAGCATACTTAGGTTGTAGCACTAAGATGAGATTTACGTACTTAAGTCGAGTAATTTTTTAAAGTCAAAATAGAAAAATACATGTATATTTGGGACACAAAATACTACATTATCTATCTTTGAGTTATTTTTTTCTTTAATTAATTTAATTTATTGGTTAAATTGTTTATAAATAAACTTCATTTCTTAACTCAATATAAGCTCGTTAAATAACTCAAATATAAGCTCAATAGTTGCCTTGATGAGGATCACGATTGTTGTTCATGAAAAGGTCAAATCGAGCCCGAGCTCATTCATTTGTAAACAAGCCGAGCTTGAACAAAATAAGTAGCCAAAAACTCATGCCATTATGAACGAGCTTGAACAATGAAATCCAGAATGCATTCGAACATGATCATGGCCACGCTCCGTTCAGCTTGGTACATTTACGACAGCCCCACTTTAATTTTTCACGACAACAAATTCTTAAATGTGCGTAATGCAGCTTTTCTATTCACACATGATAGATGGTGACCTAAAATCTAAAAAGAGAATATAAGAAGGTGCTTCACAGAATAAAAGATGATTAATTCGTATTTAACTATGAGTTCATAGCTTACGGCATGCAAACAATACTCTCGGGTTGAATGAATTCGCATGAGAATAGTAATACGTAAACTTCCGTCACGAGCATGCGAAGAATTACAATTTCTTTTTTAATCCACAATCTTAAAAGAAAATAAAAATAAAAAAATAATTTCAATGCTGCCCATTATTTCTTAATTCTACGTTGATATTAAATTAAGTTTAGGTTGGTTAAAAAAAGAGCATGCATCTGCTACTATTTCAGGAGCAGGGTAACATGCTTTGGCTCCCCCTATTCTCCTCCCCTTTCCTCCATCAATCATACTCTCACAGCTTGATTCCACTAATCTTTTATTCTCTTAAACCAAAAGCACCTCATTGGCCTCTCCCAATCATTAACTAAATAACTCAATCTTTAAATTATGATACTGTCATTTTAATTATAGATTATAAAAACAACATCCTAAATGTCCACTAGAATATTGACTTTAGTGCCTAAAGATTTTTTTTTTTTTATAGGGTAGCGCATAAAGTTACTTGTTTGAGAAATTAACAGCCAAATTGGGAAACTTCTGATGATGGGTGTATGGCGCATCGATCGATCGTATAATATCTCGCGATCCAAATATAAGTATGTTGTCTACTTTAGTTTTGAAAAACTGAATGACTTGAGTGCTTCTGAGGAGATCGTTTTATTCTATCACTGTTCCAAATACAATTAATTATAGACTTTCCTAGCTATTATTTACTTCACGAGTTTACCCTAAAAGATATTTTTATTACTTGAGATTATTACATATTATTGATCATTTTCTTATAGTATTAGTTAGATAAAATATGAATAGTCAGGCAAATAATTAAAATTTTGGTGAACTCAATAACAGTAACGACAGACCTAATAGAGGTTCGCATCGTCCTTCGTTCAGTTTTGAAGTGCTGTGAGCCATTCATTGGCAAACAAATGCGCTAGACATGAAGCCAATGAGACCGATCGATGATCGGATAGTTGACTCACGGAATAGATGCATGCATCAAATAAATTCTGATAATTACGCAATGAACAGATTGTTGAACGAGTTGATCAAAAATTTGCCTTCCGTCAAACTTGGCCATTAGGCTATATTCTTTAAAAAAAAAAATAAAAGTATTTATATGTATCAAATAGTAATTTGACATGATTGGCATGCATGATAGATAATTGGGCACTTCACTACTAACTTTCACACATTTACGCAAAATTTTCACACTAATATAAATATAAACTATTGTGTATAAGTAAATATGTAACCAATCAAAGAAGTTACATGCTTCTCATCTCATGGATTATTTCATAAGGGATCAAAATACCCAATTGCATTAAAATACAAATACATTTTTATGGCATATTAAATATGTTGGATCGAATTATAATTAGTATAAAAATATAAGAATAAGTTTTTTTACTTAAAAAAATGAGAATTACATATACAACATCATATTTAATAAATATTATAAATTTTACATCAAATTTATAAAAACTATAAAACTTATAATGAGTTTCAAATAAAAATTACACTTTATTACGCACCTGATCAATATTCATAAGCGTTATTGATTGGAACAAATTATTTTCTTAATTTTCTATGTATGATGCCTAGCTCTCATGATAAAGTTGATCATTATTGGATAAGATCGTTCATTTTATTTTTTACTATCTTTTACATCACTATTAATTCACACTAACTAAGTGGAATCATCGTCATTTTGAATTATCAAATTTCTATCTCCTTTATACCGATAATTATATCTAAAATTTTTTATCATAGTTAAAATAAAAATAAAAATTAAATAAAATAATATGACAAAAAATAGAAGGAATATGTAAATCATAATTTGTAATTTAAATTTTTATAAGTTTTAAATTTTTTGAGAATTAAATGTAAAATTTATTATATTTAGTTTTGCAATTATAAAAAATATTATCTAGTGCTATTAAAATATTAAATCCATAGACCTTTCAAATAAAATATTAAATCAATAGCGGGGATAAGGAGTTAATAAAATATTTGATTAATAATATAGCAAAAATAATGAGAATCCCTGAAAATAAGGAGTTATAAAATTAATTAATTAATTGATTGATTAATTAACAGAGAGAATATTGTTTTTTTTTTATTAATAGAGAATATTGTTAGTATAATGGGATCTGCGCTCCACCATTAATAATTAAATTTAATCATTTTGATGTTAATTCTACTCATCAACAGTTAATGCATTATTAGTAATAAAAATATTAAATTA
>JAEMOT010000003.1:116986-140636 GCA_019297695.1 Apostasia ramifera | reverse complement strand
GAAGAAGAAGAAGAAGAGGGCTTGAAAGAGAGCCTACAGAGAAGAGAGAGAGAGAGAGAGAGAGAGAGAGAGAGAGAGAGAGAGAGAGAGCAGACATAGTTGAATGGAGGTTGATGGGATATTTGATGAGGGGAATTGGGCCGGAAAAAAGATGAAATCTTGGTTTATTCAAGAAGGAATAATTTTCTTCTATTTCACAAGATTTATACATATTTTTTTAATTATTTTTAAGTTAAATTGCACTCTGGCTACTAAGCAAGAAGAATATTTAAAATTCACTCATTTTTTTAAAAATCTTAATTTTAATTTCTTAAATTAAAAAACACCATAATTTTCATTGCTCTTCCAGAACTTTGTCTTTTAATTTGCTGGGATTTCTTAAAAAAAATAGAAACTTTGATCATTTTGTTAGTTTAAATATTATTTATGTATTTTAAATGACTATAATACTTCTATATTTTCATCCTTCTTTATAATTAAATTTAATAAAAATTTAATTTCTCTCATATATTATCTTTTCTTTTCTAAAAATTTAAGATTAAAAAAATATAAATATTAATATTTCAAAATAATATTTTAAAAAGATGTATAATAGCGAAAATTTAATATTTATATCTCAATTGAAACTAAACGACAGCACTTATACAACCTCAGGAATCAAAATGAAGATTTTAAAAAGGATAGGACTAATTTACAAAATTATTCTGACCTCAAGAGCTAAGATGCAATTTACTAATTTTTTTATTATTTATTTAACTTATATATTATTTAATCAAAAAGTTTTAAGTCATTCATGTAAGAAAACTTATCAAAGGTTTGACTATCACCAAAAATTTTTACCGATGAAGATGATGAATATTCGGATAGAGAAATCAAGGAAGAGGATAAGCTATCCTCATATTAAGAAGGCTCAAAGAAGCAATTTTTGAGGAGTAATTCAAATCTTTGAGGATATTACTCATTTATCGATTAACCAAGAAAAAATTACGTTATGGAATCAAATATAAGTTTCTAGTTCTCATGTTAACCGATCGGGTCTTGACCCAACCTAATCTAAGTTCTAACCTGATTAACCTAATCTAAATACTAATTCGAAGTTCAACTGACTCTTAATGCATTTACTAGTTCAGATCGAGGTAACATTAACTTAATTTGATAAAAATTTGATATGTTATTTTTAGATAATATTTATATTTTTATTGATTCTAATAATAATTTTTTTGTATTTATTACAGTAAATATGAAAAAAAAAAAATTAAATATTTAAGTAATAACTATATATATATATATTGATTAATTTACTGACTCAGTGTTTTTACTTGACTCTATTGTAGGGGCTATTTTGACCAAAATAGCTATAGGGTTTGAAATAGCAGCTAACATTTAAAAAAATTTAAAATAAAATAAAATATTATTTTATTAATACATAAATTTTCATATAAAATTTTTTAACACAATAATTAGTTTTATTTTATATTTCACATAATTTTTAATGTAATTAATTTTATTTTATATTATATATATATTTTTTAAAAATTATAATTTGTTCTCATTATGACTATTTTTTGTTATTTAAAATAAATAAATTTTTTTATCATAATTATGATCAAAATAAATGTTATTTGGAGCTTGAATTGAAGTTATAAATAAATTTCATAATATTATTTTAAAGCATAAAACTCAAAATTAATATGATAGAAATTATTTTCCAGAAGAAAACAAATGTGGTAAAATTTCTAAACTATACTCGTTTTAATTTTAATATTTCTATTTTATCAAGTTATTTATTGATTCTCAAGTTCAATTAGTTAGTACATACAAGATTAATTTCTACTATTAAATATCATTTGAGTCTTTGAATATTTTAATTTTATTTTTAATAATCATTTTGAAAATATAAAATATTGGCCCACTCTCAACAACTTGAATTATATTTATCCTTTATAAAATTTTCTTTATTAAAATATTCAATTTCAAGATGAATGTGAAGCTACAGCAAGGTTTAAAATAAAGAGATAATTAATTATATACTATATAATTTAATTTTATTTATGTCTTACCCATTCATTCTTAGTTAATTACCTCATGCACACTCAAAATATTACAAAATCTTATATACACATATTTGAGTTAAAACTTAATCAAAATCTATTTAAAAAAAATATTATATTAGTAAATTATTAAAATTATATTTTTACACTTAATGATACATATTTTTCTTTTCCTCAATACTACACTAAAACGCTGATTTGTCCTAAAATCAATTCACGTCGTGGATGTCTCCTTCCTTTGCCGCCACCTAAACATTAAGGTTTTAGAATTTTCACTCAAAATATATTTAAATATCCTTAAAATAATATGATGAACGGCTCAAATTTTTTGTAATCTAACTATAGTAGGTCATTGAAAAATTATAATTACTAATTATAATAAAAATAAGTTAAAATATATGTATATAAAATTTTATAATATTTTGAATATGCATAGTATAATTAACTATGAATAGATAAATAAGGCATAAATAAAATTAAATTATGTGACATATACGTAATTATTTTTGAAAGTAATTAATTAAAAATTCAAAATATGCCGTAAAAATACTAAAACCTACATGTAATTTGATAAAAATAAAAATAAAAATAAATAAATAAACAAATAAATAGATAACTGTAAGCACGTTTTTTCATGATTCTTTCTAATTTTCTAAGTTCGATATATTTAAAGATTCCTTGCTTAAAAAAAAACACTGTAAGTAATTTAATAAGTGTGACACTTGAAAGCTGTCAACTATATATTAAAACAAGCATAGTTGTCAGTTAATATTTAAATTTGTCATAAAAAAATATTATTATTAACAAGCTTTTCGTTTATATATTTTTAAAAATAATTATTAAATAACTAATATTTGATTCCCGCTTATTTGATTTTATGTGCATATAAATTCTTTTTTTTTGAATTAATAATGTTAATCCACTAAATTGATAATAAGTATTATTTTTATAACAAAAAAACTTATGATAATAGTTATTTGTATAATAGAGTTGTGTGAGATACACAATTGGATAACTATTACTATCAGAAAAGTGATGAAATTTAATAGATATTGTTTTGTTATAAATAAAATATTTGTTATAAAAATGATCAATTTTTATTTTTATTAAGACCGGTGGATTAATCTATTTAATTTAAAAATAAGTAAATATATATATATGTGTGTAAATAAGAAAAATTTAAGTGATATTTATCTTAATTTGATTTGATGATTTATTTAAGGGACATTTGCATAGTGGACACGAAAATTAAGCTAATTTACGGATTTCATCATAAATCTTATAATATTACAGATATCACATCTAAAACAGCTATTTTTTCGTTTTTCACATTCTGTGATAAATTCTATCAGAAGATTTAACCATAGTTAAATTTCAATAAAATCTCAGTCATTGATCGCATCGTTAAACCATCGACCTTCATGTTAGTGCATCGCGTAGCTGCATTGGTTTCGACGGCAGCATATTCACGCGAGACGGCAGCGTATTCTCGCGAGGCGATAGCGTATTCATGTGAGCATCACTTTGCTATTTTCATCTTCTTCTTACGCGGGCATCACGAGCGAGCATCAGACCTTTCTGAGATTTAATTATGGTTAAATCTTCTGATAGAATTTACTGTAGAATGTAAAAAATGAAAAAATAGCTGTTTTAGATGTGATATTTGTAATATTTTGAGATTTATGATGAAATCCGTAAATTAGCCTAATTTTTGTGTCCACCATGTAAATGTCTCTTTATTTAAATATTTTTGTGAAAAAAATAAAAATTATCACTCTAAAATAATAGCTATACATCGCTTTAATTATGAGAGTGAAGGAAAATTTTGATTTATTTTTATCGTCCTCTAGATTGCTGAATTTATTAATATTGAGATAACAAAAAAAAGTCGAGATAATATTGAACAAAATATTTTTTTAAATAAAATAACATACACTTCCTAATTTAAATATATTTCTAAATAATGAGATTTGAATGTCTGATAAATAAATTATATATTATAAGAAATCTAATTAAAATACTAATATTTGATTTAAGATAATTTAAAAGGTGAATTACAACTAGGTTTCTCAGATTAGGGCAGGATATCATCAGTGCATGATTTTTATAATCATTTTTTATAGTCTCTAAGCATTGTAATTTAATGTTTTTAGATCTGACACCACACATTAACATGCAAAATGTTTCACACAAATATTTTAAACAATTTCACTCAATTTTACATCTTGTGATCGTGTGATCAAAGCTGTGATTAGAATACTTCTCCTTAATAGAAAAAATAAATTCTACCTTCTCTTGCGAAGCCCTAGATTATCGCTACCTACCCATTAACACCGCTAGAGCACAAGCCCCATGGGCTTCGATTATGACATCTCATGTCACACATATATAGAGATATTATTTGTTTTAATTTTAAAAAACTGTGTGATTTGAGAATTTGTTAGGAGATCAAGTGTCTCAATGCTACTGTCACCCAAGCACGCTTAAATGCTGAGTTCTTATTATTAGTCTCATAATTTTACCTTTAAATGTGTTAATAAAGTGAAATAATGCTATTAGTTATATGGCTCGGAAACACTCACATCTTTTTATTGTAAGATGATTCATTTCTGAGATCCAGCTATCATTTTTACCTAGAAACATGTGAACAGTCATTGCCCCCTTATAATCCTAGTAACCTATCAGGAGTTTTAAATCATAAAAAAAGATACTATTAAGAGTTTCTTTATTTTTCGCCAACTTTGGTTTAGGTACTTATAGAGTAATTCCTATCCTCTTCAGGTGTGAGCAATACGAGACTTTTAGCTTAATGACCTCCACTGAAGTTAATACTACTACGTAGAAGCATCAATTATTTAGTCCTACAAATGCAAGGACGACTCTTCATTAATTATGCGTCTTACAATGTGATGTAAGTGTGAACCTTATTAATGAAGCAATAGGTAAAAATTTTTAAAAGTGAAAAGAGATATGTGCGATCAAATATCTTACAAAGAATGCAATAGCGTAACAGACCAGTTGTTCGACGCCTAATCCCAACACATCGCTTAAGCATAGGGATGGCTAGCTGTGCCACATGTCTAATTACGAGATAATGTTATTTTATATTATTTTTTTACTATTTCGTGTAATTTTCTTGTATGAATATTTTCTCTTGTTCATGAGTTTTCTTGAAATTTGTATTCAGTCATGAACAGAAATATATAGGAATCGCACAAAATAGAAAAAAAATGCTCATATAAAATAAAAAAATTCTCATAAAAACCATCATCTTCGATATGACCATTTTTATATTTCTATTTTATATGAACATTTTTTTAGTTTAAATAGATAATTTTTTTACTACTTTATATAAATCAAACAAAATATGTATTCAAAATAAAGAATGATCATAAAAAAAATCATTTAAAAAATATTATCGTCATTACGT
Organism: Apostasia ramifera; assembly: GCA_019297695.1. NCBI lineage: Eukaryota > Viridiplantae > Streptophyta > Magnoliopsida > Asparagales > Orchidaceae > Apostasia > Apostasia ramifera. The sequence continues at coordinate 135,155 of JAEMOT010000003.1, read as the reverse complement.
GTGTGGTATAACTTGTGATTTTTATTGGGATAACAGATTATTACATGTAATATACATACTATTATAATAATACGTTAAATTTATTTCAAATAAAAAAGTGTATTTTCTCATTATATTTGTGCATCTCACTATTTCTTCTATTATACATGTTCATATTTCTTTTAATGTATACTTATACTTAAAATATACATAATAATTATTATACTGAAATTGGGTACTAAACAACTGCGTTATTACAACACTCAAACCTAATAAATTTTTGGGAGAATTTCGTATTTCACTAATAAATAACAATTTTGTAGTCTTTTAATCGATTTTTTAAAATATTTATGAATGTTACATACATTTTAAATGTATACTTTTAAATTTTACCATTTCTATCAAATTGAAGAAAACCTAATTCTTTATCTTATTTAAAGAAAATAAAATCTAATAATGTAAGTTTGTAATATTTATTTAAAATTATATATTAAAAAATGTGAGATAATATATATAAATATCAAAATTTAAAACTTAAATTAGTAAAAATAATTTTTTAAGAATACATTTGTAATTCTCGCTAATTTTTTTTCAGGGGAATGGATGGGAGGAGAGAGAAGGAGAGAGAGAGAGAGAGAGAGAGAGAGAGAGAATGAGGGGAGGGGCGCGTCTCGTCGACGATGATCGTCGTCGGCGATCCTCCGTATGGATCCCCGCGGCAGCGCCGGCGAGGCGAGTATCTTCCCCGCTCTCTCTCTCTCCCTCTCTCTCTCTCTCTCTGTAGAGATCTCGCTCATTCTCTCTCCTCTTAAATTCGCTCTCTTGTGCGCTTCTCGAGGTTCCTCGAGCCCTTCAAAAGTATAAAAGAAAGAGAAAGGAAGGGCGGGGAGATGAAAATGGGGGACCGGCTGAGCTCCGTCTGCCGCCAAGCAGAGAGAACGTCTTATTATATTAATAGAAAGCGGCGATTTCGTACGCCTGCGCGCTCCGAGTCCGACACCGCCAGAGTCATCACCGCCATTAATGGAGGAATGGCAGGAGAGAGAGAGAGAGAGAACCAGCCCCGAGAGGATCGCCGGGACCGACGAGGGAGCAACCTTCCCGATTTCTTTTAGGCCAAATTATTCATAAGTCCTTATAATTTATCTATAATTATATTTTAATCTGCTTTTTTTTTCAATTTTTTCATAAAAGTTCCTAAATTTAAGAACCTAAAAATGAAATGAAATGAAGGCCGATCTGGCTTTTATAGTTTTAATCTAAAAAATAATATTAAATTCCTTTTAAAAAATAGTAGATCAAAGTGTAAAAATTTATAGAAACCTGCAATTAATTTATTCTAATTCGCACTTATGTATGGCTAAATTTCTCTAATTTCTAAATTAATTATATAAATTCTCTAGATTGAAATAAACTAAAAATATATTCTTTCATAATAATTAAAATATTTAATAAAAGTTATTTTTTGTAATAGATATGTCATTTTGGAATTTATTCTTATTTAAAATATTAATTTAATTTTTAAATTAGTTAAATTAGTTTATTTATTAAAGAAAATGCTCTTTATAGAGATATTATCTCAAATTAAAAGAATAATTTAATTATTTTAGAAATTAAAATAATTTAAATGTATGCAAAGATAAATTAGAAGAACCAAGTTGTTATTAATCTTTTAATTTTTTTTGTGTTTTAGTAATTTTAATTGATTTGATTTCTACAATTTCAACATAAAATATGCTATAATTATTAGAGCAATTATTTCATTCGGTCGGCAATAAGAGACTCAAAGTCAGCTATTATGTAATTTTTGGCTGATCGAATAGAATAAAATTTTATAATTATTAATGCTTTTGAGTAGAAAATCTAGATTGTAGGAATTTTTTTAAAAAAAATATAAAAGTTTTAATTGAAATAAAATCATTGAGTTTTCAGATGGGCCTTGAATGACATTGAAATTAAATTGAAGAAACTGTTGAGTTTTGTGAATTTAAAAAGTAATTTATATAATATTTGGTTGCTTGTCACCTCATGACAATATTTTTTTGAATTATTTTTAATTTGATAATATATTTTTAAGATGCATTTTGGATGTGCATTTTAAAATAAATAAATTGAAATGTGAAGTGTGAAAAAAAATGCTAAAAAAATCTAAATTTCAGCAAATATTTAGATTTACTTGGATCTCTCAAATAAAGTGACGTTTAAATCTTTGTGTGACTTCAACACGACATCACAAAATAATTAATTTGTGGACAAATTATAGATAGGTTCAATTATTTACCTATAATTATATTTTATTTTATGTTATTTAAAAATTAAAATAATTACCTATATACCACACAATTTAATTTTATTTATGCCTTACCCATCCATTCTTAGTTAATTATGCTATACACATTCAAAATATTACAAAATCTTACATACACACATTTGAGTTAAAACTTAATCAAAATCTATTTTAAAAAAATATATTTTATTAGTAAATCATTAAAATTATATTTTTACTCTTAATAGTATATAAAAATATATTTAAATATCTTTAAAATAATATGATGAACGGCACAGTTTTTTTGTAATCTAACTATAGTTAGGTTATTGAAAAATTATAATTACTCATTATAATAGAAATAAGTTAAAATATGTGTATGTAAGATTTTATAATATTTTGAGTGTGCATAGCGTAATTAACTAAAAATGGATGGGTAAGACATAAATAAAATTAAATTGTGTGGCATATAGGTAATTATTCCTTAAAAATTTTGCATTCAATTTTCTAATTAATATTATAAAAATTTATGAAGATTTCATTTTATTTTTTTAAGGACTTAAATAAAGAATATTTAAAATATTAGAGATTCACATAAAAGTTTTTTAAAACTATAAACTAAAATATAATTATAAACAAATTATTAAATTTTTTATATTTATGCATAAATGCAAGTAGCCAGAGGCCTAGCTTGAATAGTTTTTCAATTATACATTTAATTCATTTTTTCACTCTTTCATAATAAAGTTATATCAATGCATATTTATAAGTTAATTTTCTTTAAATATATTTTTTAAAAAATCTTAAAATTAACATCATAAAAATTTCAATATTTATAGAAATTATTCTAATGACTTAAAAAGCAAAAAAAAAAAACTCTTATCATCTTTTTTTGAGGCCAACAAGGCTTGAAGAACAAAGTTAAATAAATTTAAAAAATATGAAAATTTAAATGTTATAATTTAAAATTTATAAATTAACATAGATAAATTTTAAAATTTCAAAAATTTTGATATGATTCAAATTTTGTGAAGCGAGTTAAAAATATTTTAATAGATCAGAGAATGCAATTTACCTTAATTCTAATGCATCAATCTAATTAATATACGCTTAAATAGATTATATATTATATTATTATACATGTAAATTATTTATATACTGCCAAAGGGAAGGTAGATAATGTATTTTTTATATCAACATCTTATCAAGATATGTGACGACTATCTTTGAAATATGTTTTACTTTAAAAAATTATATAATATATATATGTATATATATATATAATTGAAATTAAATAAATTTATTGAAAAGTTCAACACTGTTGACATAGGATGTAGGGGATCCCAAAAAATACCAAAAAAAAGAGAGAGTTCCGGGAGACGGCGGCGTAAAGAGAGGTAAGCTTGTTAGTGGAGGCTTAAGAGAGAGAGAGTTTGGGGCATCCAGAACAGCACACAAAGATTTAAGATGGTTCAGGGAGAAAATCCCCTACGTCCACCGAGCGGTCAGCGAAGAAGTTTCACTAATAGAAAAGGTAACCGTGAAGGCTAATACAAAGAGCTTACAAGAGGAAGAGAGAGAAAGAAGGAGAAAGAGAGAGTTTTTTTTATTCTTAAGCTCCTGTTTTAAAAAAAGTGATAGAGGAGGGATTTTGCTCTTCCTGGGGCGAGTCGTCTTCTTCTGATCTGTTGATCTTGGGTGCTCGATTTTCCGATCCTCTCCTTGAAGACTGTTCAGGGGTATTTGTAGGCAACGGATGGTGCAGCTTTATGTTGATTTTCCAGAAGGAAAGGACATAAACAAGTCCTGGACCTATGCTGCTTTGTCGGTCAGTTGAGGGACCAGAGTCAGTAAAAAGAGAGCTTGACCTTTGGATCTCGGTACTGCTTCTGGGAATTCATGATGGCTGAAGCACGCGGGTCCTTGATTTGCGTGACTGGAAGAAGCATGCTGCTTTGAAAACGGTGCAGCCAGAGCACATTGATAATAACACGTATAGCTGAGAAACATCGTGCCCGATGTGGTTGGGAGAGCTGTTTGAATAAGGGTCATGTAGGATGTTTGGAAGGCTCGAAACCTCACTCACGAGGTTTGGCTCGAAACCTCACTCACGAGGTTTGGCTCCAAACCTCACTCACGAGGTTTGGAAGGCTCCAAACAACTTCAAAAATTAAAGCATGATGTTTCAAGATAGAGCGCCACGTGTATGACTGTGATGCAGCGCTGGAGCCACATGTCAACAAACCCTATATTGTTCTTTAATTGAATCAACATATTTTGAGGTAGCTGATTTCTTATTTTATTTTACTCTGATTAAGAAAATTTATTTACAATACTTTTGTACTATGGTTATGTTTTATTAAAAAAGGTATTGTAAATAAAACTATGTAATATTATATAAAAAAAATTATGTTTCATTATACAGAATTCATTAAAAATAATTATTTAAATAATCTGTAATTTATAAATAATTTGATTGAAAGTTTACTGTTTGCGTTTAGGCCCATCACTGCCAGGCTTCCTCTTTCTTCTGGGCCTGAGAAAATGGCCCATCTGCATAACCTTAAAATATAATTTTTTAATTAATTAATTAATGAATTTTTCATTACTTTTTAATGAATTTTTCGTTTTACAAAATCTATATTATTTTGTGTGTGCATTGATTTTTATTTCATTAATTTTTTGAAATAAATATACTAATGTTTTTCATATATATATATATATATATATAATATACTAATTATGGGCATGTAATAACCAGTGCCATGATATATTTGGTTTATTGTGTTCAAAATTCAAAAATCAATTTAATGTAAATCTTAATCATTTTTTGTAAATCTTAATGTCAACTTATTTGAAATAAAATCAATTTAATTTGTAATTATGCTTATATTTGTATAATATAATATACATTTAGACTTTCTTAATGTATATTTATGATATTTTAGGTATATATATTTTTTATTTAATGTAGAATACATATTTAACAAAAAAAATACTTTAATTATAGAATATATATTTAACAAAAAAAATACTTTAATTATACATTATATGTAAATCACTAATTTAAACCTTAATTTGATGGCTAATTCAAACATTTTGATAACTCTTAATCTATCTTTTAAAGGAGTGTAATGGTCTTTTAAAATTTCATATTTTCCATCAAGAATGAACAGGGACCAGAGCTGTAATAATGTTAGACCATTAGAAACTAAAATTGAAATTTTTCAAAAATAGGGACTAATTTGTAATGCAGTTTCAGCCTCAGGGGCTCGGATGCAATTTACACTATTGATAATATATTTAATTAAATTTATATAAGTTAGATTTAAATGTGTGGAGTTAGCTTTATTAAAGAATGGGTAAAGGAGGTCATTGAAAAAGACTTTGGTTAGTATTTGGTTATTTAAGTAGTAGTCAATTTTCTTCCATTGAAGAATGAAGACAAGGGCACAAGCACCCACTGCTGGGGCACAGTCCTTCTCCCCATTTCACATTAACTGGCTACCCACCAACTACCAGACCCACACTCTCTCTCTCTCTCTCTCTCTTTTATTTTGAGGCCATTTAGCATTTGGTCAAAATGGATGCATAGTTTAGAAAAATATTTGGAGTTGTTTGTTCGAAAAAATTACTACATGCGGTGAGCGAATCATGTCAGCAGTCCACACGAGAGGTGAGAGGGCACTGCTACGCAGAGAGAACATTGTAAACAATGTTAAGTAACCAACAGATAATTGGACTGTCTAATCTCTATAATAGACCGTTCGGTCTGGCTGGAAAGACGGTCCGCCTGACTAGATGGTCTGTTCAGGAGGACCAAAGTAAATAACAGTTCAAAAATGTAAGTATAACTTGAGATCATGCATGGATCAATCGAATAAAATATAGATAAAAATAATTTATCGAATTTCAAGTTATACCTACTTTTCTATATGAATACTTACTTTCTTTGGTAATTTACTGAATCATCTGATCTTGACATTATTCACGACATTTTGTGTAAGACAAGTCCCGCTTATTTGCTTGATGCAATGTCATTAATGAGGTTATTTTAATTTTTCGTATGTCGTCGGGGTTATTTTAAGGATAAACTGCATCAGGGCTTGAGGTCGAAAGATTATTAAAAATTGATTCCAATATTTAAAAAATCTTGATTTTAATTTTTTGAGGTTGTATTTAATTATTTTTTGTTAATTTAAAATTTAAATATATTTTAAAGTACTACTGTACTTCTACGTTCCCATAATTCTCAAAAAATCTAAAATTTTTTAAAAAAATATTAAATTTAATAAAAAATCTAAACTTAAATTTATCATATCACATGGTCTATCCTAGTTAAAAATTTTAAACTAAAAAAATATTAATATTGATATTTAAAAGTTTAAAAAATTAAAGATTGATAATAGTCTGAATCAAATGAAACAATTTTTACACCAATAAAAACTAAAATCAAAATTTTTTAAAAGCTGATACCAATTTATAATGAGTAAATTGCAGTTTGCATCAGTAAATTCTTCTCATTTGACACTTTGCACCCCTGAAAATGAAAATTCACATTTTTGACCCTCAAAACCACTAATTTTGATAAGTTGTACCTCATGAGCTTTGGTTTTGAGTGCAACATGTCAAGATTTAAAGTTAGGTGTGCAAAATGTGAGTTTTCATTTGCAAAAGTGCAATGTGAATTCATAAGTATAAAGGGTCCAAATTGCAATTTATCCTAAAAGAGAGCAATTCACATAACAAAAGTTATAGAATAAATTTCATCCAGACTGCTGCAAGTGCATTGAAAATTAGTTTTAATATTTTAGTTCAAAAAAAATTTTAGTTTTAATATTTTAAAATTTTCAGTTTGTGTCTATTAAAAATAATATTATTTATCTCAATTAAAAACATATCTTTAATTTTAGGCTCTATTGAAAAAAATAATTTTAAAATATTTTATAATTTTTTTTAATATATATATATATATATATGATATAAAATAAAATGAATTAATTATATTAAATATAACATAAAATGATTATTTAAATATAATTTATTTCAACTACGTTATTTTTTTTTAAATATAATTTTCAAATATTAGTATTTATATTTTTTTATAATTCATTTATACTGTTAGTTTTAAATTTTAGAGCGAAGAATGTAAGAAATAAAATAAATTATTTTTAAATTTTTATTAAAATTTGAAAAAAAAGATAAAACAGATGAGTGTAATAGCCCCTTAAAATATATAAATAATTTAAATTAATAAAAAAACAATTTTTATATTTTCTCTCGGGAAAAACTAGTGAGAAAAAAGTGAAAATTTAGAAGAAGAATCAAAACTGTAGTGTTTAGCTGAGAGAAATTGAGATTTTTCAAAAATTAAAGATTAATTTGCAATTCCCTTTTGACTAAGGGGGCCAAATGCAATTTACCAAAACTATTATATGACCATTTCTAAGAAAAATATTCAAGCACATATTATTCAGAAAGTAGGGTGTTTTGATCAAAACCTACAAATATTTTCAGTTTCAGAGGCCACAGATTCTCCTTTGAGGGTTGAATTTTGAATAAAAAGAAAAAAAAATTATATTATAAATTTAATAAAATAAAAAAATATCTTAATATTTGAAAGTATGTAAAATATAAAATAAATTAAATTCTAATATTTGTATTTGTATTGGATGTGAAACAAAATTGATCTTCACAGTTGAAATCTGCGTTAAGCTAAAAAAAAATGCTCGAATCAAACGAGCCAACACGCAAAAGCTCGTACAAACTGTCAAATGAATCGAGTGTCATCTTCTTATAGAAATAGGACCCAAGTGATTATTAGATGAGAGAAAGAGATGACTATAAAACACAAAAATCCTTTTTTTCCTTACAAACTTTATGAAAGACCAAAGAAGCCATAATCTGATTCCAAAATCACTAACAACAGTTTGCAGCCAAAGAATCTAACTAATGTGCTAATGAGCAAATACTCACCTTCAACAAAAAATGAAATTTGGGGAGATTTGATCGACGGCATCGACAAAAACATCGACCTTTCGGAACGAGTCTCCTGTACAATTTCATTACTCCTTTTGTCCTCAAAACCCCAAGGAATTTCCTCCTTTAGGTGTGAGGAAGAGAAAACAAAACTGAATACAAAAAGAATAGTTATCTTGTTTGGTAACATATTCAAGCTCTATTTGGAGCTTCCTCTCATATTCACAGATATCTCATGTATCATCTCAATATAACATGTATTTTAGGAGTAGATATGCATCTGTTTCCTATTCATGCATGCATATATCACATAGGCATGATGACTCAGCAGTCGAGCAGCTACCGTGGGTCATAACCCACAACTCCGTGATCTCGATGAGAATGATTTATAGACGAGGGGAAGCGAGCAACCGACCGAGTGGCGATGTTTTCTGAATCGTTTCACAAACGTCAGCTGTCTTCTACGAAAACTTTGCATATGAAATCCCTGAATCTCTTTGCATATTGCTTGGGGTCAACAGCTGATATTGAGGTTGGGTCATGTTGTATTGATTTGTATGCATGCTCAAGCTTTTTGCTGATATCATAGTCTTGAAGGATGTCGATGATGCCGAAGAATAAAATTACTTCGTAGCAGTCACCGGTGGGTTCGCCGATCAATTGAACTTCGATATCAGTTCTTCGTACCGTCCGTTGGACTCGGGCTGGAATATTGATGCCTAATCTGATGTTGCATCGAAGACAAGTGACAAAGTTAATGCACATCAATGATGTTCTAGATCACTATTTCTAGAACGTGGAGAATTGCAGAAGCAACGAGGAGGTGAGAGCTAGACCGTTACCGAGTTGATTGAAAAAGATTTATGTCGACTTTCGAGGGACTTTGATATCCTCCTTCGTATACGGCATCTCTGAAATGAACGCCAACCAGGAGACTGTAATCCATTATCCGTTCCTGCTCCAGGAATTCACAATCCCTGTCTACTAGCCTAATCAGAAAACACAGATAAAAGACTAAGAAACAGTCCTCACGTTTCAGTGATATAGAAGAGAAGCATGTTCACCTCTGAAACTCCTGAAACCATGGTTTCTGCAACCTGAACATGAAATTGAGATCAAGATCCTTCAATGTCGTGTTCTCGTCATTTTGTAATTCTGGTTTATCAGTTATGCGGCCATGAGATGATCCCTTTAGGTCGAATCGTCTATGAATGGCGTAGTCGGTGCAGAACAGGTTCCCCATTATGACAAATCGCACCTAATCAATGAAATACAAAAAAAAAAACAATGATAATAAAGTCCCAACTCGAGCCTTTTGTAGCATTAACTTCTTCTTGGAAGCTTTGCTATCAATGCCAATATTACCTTTTTTTGTGCTGCACCAGTTAGTTTGACACAATGCAAACCAAAAAACCTGGTTACTAAAGTGTTTTCGAATGACCGGACATGATTATAATAGGCTGGAAGCATACGAATTAGCACCTGTTTGACAAAATTATCAACATCACAGACAATTCTAGAGTGCTGCACCTGCTCACAATATGCAGCAAACTACAAATTAAAACTCACTTTCACTTCAGACTTCTTCATTGTCTTTATCATGTATCTATCATCATTCGTCAGGTAAAAGAAGCTTCCACTCTTACCGGGAGATGAGAGCTCACGAAGCGCATCATTTCCACAGATTGAGATCATGTAATCAGCCGCATCAACCTTGAAAAGCTTCCGAAGCGTTCTGCACTATGGATTCATCATAAAAAGCCAAGCGAATTTGAAGAAGCTGCATAATCTGTGTAGAGGGCAGACCTGAAAACCAGAGGGCAGTAATCCTTCCATCTGAAATCGCATGACTGATGGGGAGGTGTGTACTTTGTTCCTTCAGGAGGGAACTTCGTCCAAACTTTCTCTTTGGGGTCGAAAGCCGAAGCTTTCAAATTGAGGGTGGTCGTAGGCTGGCCTGGTTGTCTTCCCACTGCATGTCTGTGCAATTTGATGAGCTAAGATCATAAGAACACAGGAATTATCATTTTAGTTACGAAAATCATGCTAAAACAAGATAAAAACATGAACCTTAAAACAGTAATGAATATTAAAATCTATGGAGAAAAACGTATTGAGAATAGGAATGCCTTAACTTGCTGAACTTAGCATTAATTGAGGGCAGGTATCCAAATTTGATTACACATGAAAGTGAAGCAGTGAAAAAGAAATTTCATTGTTTTATATCTTGATAGATATGAAATAAGGGATGAATATTCATGCTGCCAGTGAGATTTTAATTTTGTCACAAACTGAAACATTAAAACTTGAAAATTCTCTGATGAAACTGCAGAATTTGATTGATAGAATCATAAAAATAATTATAATTTTGAATGTCCCGTTGGGTGTGTGACAACTACCGGATTCCCAGCTGCAGATTGAGCATGAGTTCATAGTTCTTATGGCCCTTGGATATAGTCTCTCCTTGCTTCCTCCCCGGCCTCCGTGGCAACCTCACTGGCAGCTGATTCCTCACAACCTGCTGCTCCCCATCCACCGACGACGATCGCCAACCGCCGCTGCTGCTACAACCATCATCTCCTCCTCCACTCCCTTCAGTCCCATCGAAATTGCTATCCACATCCGAATCCCACACATCCCCATTGTTGTTGTTAATGCCAATCACGGTGTGGGTTCTCCCATCTGGCCTCCTCGCCGCTGCCGGCGGCCCTCCGGAGGTAGCATCCACCGACGCCCGCCTCCGTGTGGGTGGTTTCCCGGTTCCGGGCTTGGCCTCAATTACTGACCAATTAATGGACTTCTGCGAAGGGAGGATTGAAACAGTCTCGGGGAAGACGACGCAGTCATTGAGGGCTACGGCGAAGAACTCCTTTGGGTCACGAGAAGACGAAGAGGCGGCACTGGGAGAAGGGTAGTAAATCCCCTTCTGCTCTTCTTCCGTCGAATCCTTCCTCCAAACCCCAATGTAGAGGCTGCCGTCCGCCCACCGGAAGCTTCCGCTGCCGGCGGGCTTCCCGTCCTCCCAACCGCCATCGTATCTGTTTCCGCAGGCCCAAATGAAAGAACCCTTTCCGTGAATGATGCCGTCGAGCCACTGGCCGGAGTACTCATTTCCATTGGTCCAAATGTAGCGACCATGGCCATCGGGGAGCCCCGAGCGCCATTCCCCGTCGAAGTAATCGCCGTTGGCGTACGATTTCTTCCCATGGCCGTGCTTGTGGTTCATGGACCACGACCCCTTGTAGGTGTCGCCGGAGCAGCCGATGTAGGTTCCATATCCGTCCATGAATCCTGCCTTGAATTCGCCTTCGTAGGTGGCGCCGGAGGGCCATGACAACTTACCCTGTCCTGTGGTCATGCCGCGCCGCCACTCCCCCTCGTACATACACCCGTCGGTCCAGAGGTACTTGCCAGAGCCGTGGGGGAACCCGGCGGTGGACCATTGGCCTGTGTAGAAGTCGCCGTTGGGAAGGAGGCGTTCGGCCTGGTAGAGATCGCCGACGGGGAAATCTTCTTCGTCGCCGTCACCAGCAACGGTAGGGTCGTCGGAGGAGTCTTCGTCGTCGGGGGCGACGGACATGGGGGAGAAGAGAAAGCCGCGGCGGCGGCCGCCGGAATGGTGCTGGTTGAGAAACTGGGCTTTACGCACCGTCGACTCCCACGCCTTCACGCGCTGGTTGTTGGTCTCCTTGTGCATTCTTCAACGACCCTTCGTCTCCTTCTTCTTCTTCTTCCTCTTCTTCCCCGCTACATAGCTAAATGCGGGAGAACTACGGGAAGAAGAAGGGAACAAGCAATTGGGTTTGTTCGTTTGGTTGTTGCTCTTCTTTTTCCACTTTCTCCAACCTTTTTCCGGATCGAAAAAATATTAAAAAAAAAAAGGATTTTTAGAAGAAAAGGAGGAAGCTTTTGTTCTTGGGGTTCGATTTAAGAAACCAAAATGGAATTTTTTTTTCTTTTTTAAGAAAACATTCGGGGGGAGGAACAGGGGAAGCGCCGATATTCATTGGCGGGCCGAATTTTCGGGATTGGTTGCGGTCGGGGCCGGGCCGTGTAGCGGCCGGCGACCCCGACATTTGTCGGGCCGGCTGCGCTGCCGTCCCGATTTTCAAGCTTTTGGGATTTATTTCACCGAATTCTAATTTCGGATAATATTTTTTTTTTTTTTATGTTAATTTCGGATAAATTGCATATAGATATCTGACATCTTAATTTTTTATTACATATTTTCTACAGATTTTCAATGCTTTCTAAAGTTTTAGAGTTTTTTTGCACTTTAAATTTATAAATTCTAAACCATAACATTTTTTAAGTCTTTAAAAATAATAATTTATTACTATGATTCAAATTTTGTCATACTTGAAGAACTTAAATATTAGAAATCAATTTGTAAAAATTTTAAGATTTTATATATTATAGGCAATTTACCTTTAATTTCTTATAACTTAAAAAAAAAATCAAAAAGGAATTTTGAGTTTATTATTTAACTCTTTGGTTTTGTTTTGTGAAGGGAAAAAAATTTCCATTGCTAAAAGTTTATTTTATTTAAAAAATTTAAAATTTTATAGTTCATCTTTATAATCCCTAATATTTATAATTATTTTACTGTTATATTATACATAATTTTAATAATTTAAATAATTTTACTCTAAGACCCTGTTTGGCGCGATAATTAAAATTAAAACAAAAATAGTACTAATTTAAAATAAAATAATAATAATAATAAATAATTTTTTTTAATTATTCTACATAAACTCTAATATGAAAAAATATTATTTTATTTCACATACTTAATAATTTTCAATAAAAATATCAATTTTATTTTACATCTTAGACCAAAATATTCGAATCAAGTATTTTAATTTAAGATATGAAATAAAATTAATATTTTTATTAAAATTTATTAAGTATGTGAAGTAAAATAATATTTTTTCATATTAAAATTTGTGTAGAATAATTAAAAAAATTATTACTGTTATTTTTTAAACTAGTACTATTTTGGTCCTCATTTTAATCCTCGTGCCAAACAGGGCCTAAGGTATCCTCTTTTTTCTTTTAATTGCCAACCGAACAACTCTAACTTAGATTATCAATCAAATACATAGTCTTACTAACTCTTATTAGCTCGGGTTAACAATCAAATAAAAAATTTTATTTAACTCTAGTAGCACGGTATTAATTGAGTTATGTTTATCTATAATACTTTAATTCTGTTCCAACTTCGTTCTTACATACCGATCATAAATAGAACAATTATACTTACGTCTATAAATTCGTCAGGATCAAAAATGTTGAAACTCGACTAGATATTACACCTAGCACGATAACATACATGAGCTTATTTTTCTTCAATAATTCTTATCAATTATTATATAAGTACAAATTATTTGACAAGATTGCTTTAAAAAATGAAGAATCTTGCATGTTCTAAATTTATAATGCTTGTTACATGCAAATTATAGTTGTAACAACAATGAAGGGAATGGAATTAGACCAAACTTTGGCAAATTGCAAAATAGTAAAAAATAAAAAATAAAAGTAATTGATCAATTAATGAAAATATAATTTGAGGCCTTTTTTAAATAAATTAATATATTTTAAATTTTTTTCAATTGAGCTCTTTAATATATAAAGTCTTTTAGTTAAGTCCTTCATTAAATAACCAATTTAAAAGCAAAACTATTAATTTAACTTTATGACGTATGATATATTGACATGAAATGTAAAATAAATGTAATAATTTAGAAAATTGAAAACTTTTAGTTTATTAATATTTTTAACTAAATTTAATTAACTTGTGATGTTCTCTTAATTTAATGGCAAAAAATTTATTTAAATAATTAAAAATTTCGATTCGAACTATACTACCATAATTTTTCCTAATTTCTCCTAATTTTTTAAAAAAAATGTTCACATATATTTTTTTAAAGTTTTATTTACTTTCGTCATGTGTACTATTTTCATGAGAAATTTTGCTTTAAAATATCAAAAAATAATTCATTCATGCATAACATAAGGTAAAAGTCCATATATACATTTAGCTTACATTTTTTGGAAGGATTTAAGGGTAATTTTAGTTAAACAAAATTAATTATATACTATCCCATTTGAAGTATTATATTTATATATTTTTACTATTTAAATTTATTTATGTATATTTATCGTATAATCTTTAATATTATAATATTAACAGTACATCAATATTACTATAATTAAACTATAGTAACTGTAACTGAAAAATCTATGGTGGTCCACTCTACAAGATCTTTTTTACATATATATATATTTATCATTTTTTGAATTTTATTTACTTTGATATTACCTTATAATTTTAAATATTACATATGTATAAAATAGGTTATATGCAGGCAATCATCGGTCTAGTGCTATCCGACGAGCACCCTATTGTGTACCTAATCATCATAATTTGACAACTACCGACTACTATATGCTATTTGTTACTATCGGTCGACCATGATCTGCAATAATTCTATTAGTCACTATTGACAGTCGTGTCACTCGCCGCTAGCCACTTGACGTTGCCTATTGCTACCATCTAGAAATATCACAGGTGTTTAAGTTATATTAATCATAATTTAATGATAATATAAGTGATAGATTACATATTACGTAGCACACTAACAAATAAATCTTAAAGTGAGATTAACAAGTAAATATAATCTTTTATAGTGGCATTTATGTAATCGCCCCCTAAATTTTGTAACATGTTATATGTATAAATATAATATTGTAGATTTATAAAGACTTGATTGAAAAAATTACACCAATTAAATTCCTTATTTGTTACCACAATCATTGGAACTTTTTTCAAAAAAGTACTCATAGGAACCATGAAGTAATTTTCCCTTCCCAAAGAACAGCATTCATGTTGTTCTATTGTCATTTTTTGCACCATAAGGCCAGGCTTCTTCTTTAATGATGTATTAATTAGCAAACCGCAATAGATTAATTAGGTGAGGGAATTAAAACACATAAGAAATCATTAATATGCTAATGCTAGAAATATTAATATTGATCACCATTTTATATTATGTACATAACCCAGCGGGCACCATATTTTTCTCATTTATTAAGTGTAGTTCGAATTTGAGATTCAGTACATTAATTTTAGAATGAAAATTATTTTATATTCTATAAGAGGACTAGTAGTCATCTCTTTTATCTTATATTGTATTGCCTTTTTTATATATAAAAAAAGGATATTGCATCTCAATTATTAGGTCAGATACAAGATAATAATATCTTTTAGTTATACTATATAGCTTTAAATTGAAACTGTATAAAAGAATTAATGTTTGTCAAAAAAATTAATCGATAAAAAGTTATGCTTAAAGTGATGTTTAGAATTATGTTTTAAGCAGTTTATACACGTTGAGTATTGACTTAGAAAGTAAAAATATATAAATAAAATAAGTATTATAAAAATAAGAATATTAAGATAGATGAGTACGTAATGAAATGACAATATAATAAATGAGTATATCCATGAGAATGTTAGAGCATCTTTAATTAAAAATGATTTAAACAAATATATTGATATGAAGCTTTAATAAGAAAAATCGGATTATTAGATTTGTGTATGTCAAAAGAGGAAGATGACAATGAAAAAGTCTTGATGAGAAACTATAAGTAATGAACTTATATACTTAAAGTCAAAAAGGACGGTTATTCAATAACGTTCACTCAAAACAAAGAATTTATATAGGCATGGTGGTTGTTGCTGTTTAGTCCTTGAGGTACATTTGGCAAAAGAAAAAATGAGATAATTAAAAAAAAATTGTATACTTTTTTGAAATACAAGTATTATGAAAAAAAATGTTATGTAGTTCCCATAAATGAAAAAATATATTAAAGTCATTTAGAATTTTCAATGTGACACTATGGTTAGATAGACGAAAGTAAATTTTTTATTTGTATGATATTATTGCTATATAAAAATTTTAATTAAATTTAATATTTTTAGTTATTATTGGGGCTATATAGTTTTTTTTGAAAAATAAAGTGAGTTAGTTACATTAAAATTTATATTAGAATTGAAATAAAGTTGGTTTATTTATTGAGATAAAATGATCATATAATATTAACTTTTATGTATAATTAGATATCATTTTTTTAATTATTTTTCAATAAAATAAAATAATTTTGTTATGATATTTTTTGTTGTGACCTTTTTTATCCATTTATCAAATTAGAAAAAGAAACTTTTTTAAAAAAATTATGAAAACAAGTCAAACAATAATTTTTTTAAAAACATTTAGGGGACATTTGGTTCGATATTATTTAGATATTATATCATATTATTTAAATATCATAATATTTAATTGCTATTTATTGAGTGAGATTTCTATAATTTTTAAAATAATTATCTAAATATATTATCAAATTAAATAATTATTTTTTCTATATAACATAACATAATATCAAGACAACATTAAACCAAACGCTCCCTTAGTAATTTTGAGAATACTTTGAAATATTCAACAATTATCATCCTCATTTTATACCTCATGCCATTAGGGAGACTTGGTGGTTCCTTTTTATGCTGACTCAAATAAAATTACTCAAGCAATATGAGACCCTTGTATGCAAAAATGCCAGTAAAATGGTGGGATCTTTCCTAATTATTATTATTATTATTATTATTATTATTATTATTATTATTATTATTATTATTATTATTATTATTATTATTATTGCCTAATTTGTTGGGATCTCTCCTCACCACTCTTCATTTTGTTCTAATTTATTGGTGTTATTTATTGTATAAATCAGGATTTTTTTAGAGGGCAAGCATAATATTAACTGTGATTTCATGGATTTAATGAAGGGACTCAAATGAAATATCTTATAAATTATAAGACTTGATTGAAATAATTAAAAATGTGAATTTAATGTCAAAGAAAAATATCTTAATCTATGAGATATTTTTAAAGAAATTTACCCATTATAAATTTAGATGCCTAGGAAGGAAAGCAATTGGATTGATAGCTACTTGGCATGGGATTCAAAATGATATAACATAACCCAATAACTTTTGATAGCAATATCTTTGGATGTGGGGCCCAATTTTGCCTCCTCACACTTTGTATATTATTTCCTATTAAGCTTTTAAGTTCATTATTTTATCTTTATTGGATCAAAAGATGTGAGGATTGAACTAGAGATTTATCACATTAAAATTATTGATATTTGTCGCATCGTGATCTGAGCTTCAAATCGGGGCTATATACATGGCGAGGCTTCATAAATATGGATCCAGGCAGGAAACCATCTCGAAGACTCGAACTCAGATTGCGATCATGAAAGAACCTGGCTAATAACTATGTGGATCTCTCAAAGTCTAAGAAATATTCTAAGGCCGCACGCAATACAATGCACTTACAGGCTTATTGTCTCAAGAGTAAACGCACCACCCGTAAGCATTAAAGATTGCCGGCTCGAGAGTCTTTGTAAGGTAGGTATCGTACTAATACATGATTGATGAGACTAAGAAAATAATAACCCCCAATACTATAAAATCTTGTAAAAAAACTGTTTGGTCTCATGATATTTATTATACAGCTAATATCTTTGCTAATATCATCACTCTGCACTCTCTTCTTAACACGAGCATTTTTAAAGCTATTACTAGTCGGTATTATGACCTTTTATTCTCATGACTTTCGTGTAAAAATTTTAGGCCTTTTTTTTTATCATCAGGTTGAGCTGGTTGAAAGTTTTGTGTACCAATAATATACATAAACAAATATTTATAACAATAATATTTCAATTGTATGCACAATCGAATTTGAATTGAATCATATCAGTTGGAAAGTAAAAAATATTATTATTTATGTATATTTATATGTATATATATAATATAAGTAGATTTAATATTTATTAGTTTTTTTATAATATTCTAACGCGCCGTTGCCGGGTCCCAAG
>JAEMOT010000003.1:29518-114708 GCA_019297695.1 Apostasia ramifera | reverse complement strand
ATTGTCCTTATTGAGAAAACTAAAAAGGGAGCTAAAGCGAAACTAGAGCTTTGGAGGAATGCTCTATAATCTAAAGGTTTACATCTCAGCAGATCAAAAACTGAATATATAGAGTGCACATTTAGTCAAGAAAGAAATACTTATATTGTAGATGTGACAATTAGTGATCAAATTGTCAAGAAGAGTGAGCGTTTTAGATACCTTGGATCAATTATACAAAATGATGGCGAAATAGATAATGATGATCTTAGCAGGATTTAAGCAGGCTGGGCAAAATGGAGGAATGCTTCTGGTGGGTTATGCGATAGAAAAATTCCATCCAAAATTAAGGGTAAATTTTATAAAACTGTAGTAAGACCAGCGATGATATATGGTGCTGAATGCTGGCCTGCAAAGAAGAAACATACAAATAAAATAAATATTGCAGAAATGAGAATGTTAAGATGGATGTGTGGATATACACGAAAGGATAGAATGAGACATGAGTATATCCAAAAGAAAGTTGGTGTTGCACCAATTGAGGATAAACTTAGAGAAAGTCGGCTTCGATGGTTTGGACATCTAAATCGTAGGCCAATTGAAGCTCCAGTTAGAAAAATTGAGTTATTGGATTTTGCCCATGTACAAAGATGAGGGGGACCGCATAAGACATGACAAGAAACTATAAGGAGTGATCTTAGTTACTTAAACTTAGATAAGAATTTGGTAACTGATAGAGCGCAATGGAAATAAAGGATTCATGTAGCCGACCCCACCTAGTGGGATTAAGGCTTGGTTGTTGTTGTTGTTGTAGTTTTTTATAATATTCTAATGAATGCTTTATTAGAATTTTCTTCATAAATTTTATTCAAATAATGTTTATTGTACATTATTAATTTTTTTTTCATTTTTACATATTAGATCAAAACAAATAGCTATAGTTTAAGTTGATTAAATAAAAAAGTATATTTATATGTAAGATTTGACTAAAAGATCAAGCATTAATTGAAAGTCGGATCGATTTTAGTTCGAATCAAGTATAATTTGATAATAAATAAGCGAAACCTAGCTTGAATCTAGGTTGAATCGAACTCTTCTTATTCATTTTTTGGATTGAATCAAGATCAAATGAGAAATTTTAATTCAATCTTGAACTAACGTCAGATCTGCTCGAGATCTGATCGCTAACTACCCTGATTATTGGTCAAGATTTTTGACAAGTAATCTTAATCATATATGTGAACATCTGCAAATTGGCTGTAGGGACAAGAAGAGTCTTGAACAATTCAAAAGAAAGTTACGGTGAATAGAACAATCGAGCAACAAAGAGATAAAAATTGTCAAGTGAAAAGAATTATTCTAATAAAAATTATTTTCGCCTCACAGGATAAAAAATAGATCGAATAACACAAAGAAATCAACTAGATAATAACTAGTTTCAAAATACCTTGATATATACGTAATATAGCTTATTTCTTCTCTTGGATATTTGGACTCAACCCTCCTTTGACAATAAAACTTATTTTCTTTAGTAATAAAACTTCTATCATTTATTGTCAGAAGCACCAGAGCACTGTCGTCACCATCTAAGTACTCACTAATCGGCTGTTTTAGAACTTTGTCTCTCATTGATTGATTTTAGACTGTACATTCCATTTTGCTTATAACTGTTACACTAATAAATTTGTTTATAACTGTTACATTATACGTAATATGCAAACATCTTTAAAACATCAAGATCACATCATGGTTTCTTGGGATCAACTAAGAAACATTAAAGTCTCCCCCCTCTCTCTCTCTCTCTCTATATATATATATATATATATATATATATATATATATATATATAACAACATAAATGAAATAATAAGTAAAAAATATAATCCCTACTAATAATTGTAGTGTGTGCAAAGGGACAAGAATGTAAAACATTAAATTATAAAGAAGAAAGTCCAAAAATAAAAACCT
Organism: Apostasia ramifera; assembly: GCA_019297695.1. NCBI lineage: Eukaryota > Viridiplantae > Streptophyta > Magnoliopsida > Asparagales > Orchidaceae > Apostasia > Apostasia ramifera. Next base: position 112,761 of record JAEMOT010000003.1, on the reverse strand, counting down.
AAGTGACCTATCATGAATAGGAGGAGACAATGAAAATTCTCCTTAAATAGCTTCATCTTCTCCTTCCAATGTCCTCATTCATCAACATTCATGGCCATGGAGACACCAGCATTATCATTTGCCTCTCCAATTCTACAAAAGACAAAGCCCTTGGCCTCTCCTCATTAAAAGAAAAATAAATGCTCCATTTATAACAATATGGTCTTTCCTTCATCCTTGCCTCCAACTGTATCTTACAATATTTAACTTCAGTTTTGAACTTCAAATTCTTCACTTTAAATTAAGTTTATAGTGACAACTAATTTATTTGATTTTTCGTAATATTATAGTTGATGTAATCTCGAAACTATTTGGCATTCAATGAAATAAGTACATGTTAAACGCGTTCAAATGAAGATGGCGTTTCAAAGCTCATAGTTTGATTAAGTCATTACATGTGTATAGTAGATTTTTAAAACTACAATCAAATGATATATATTTTTTTATCATATTGGTTTTCACGTGTAAAATTAATATTGTCACACGAACTTTTTATTTTTTTAATTATTTACTTTTTTACTTTTAATTCGCCTTTTCTTATATTGACTATGACTTTTTTTGAAAATATATTGACTATGATTTTATGCCAACACTTAGATTAAATATTTGAACACAAGTTTTAATATTATATAAGTTGATAAAGCTTGAAACTTAGAATAAAAGTGGAGATGGATTTAATTCAAAAACATAATGTATACCATATAGTATGCCATATCATTTTTTTTAATTAAACTAAAAAAATCATGTTTGAAAAAATAAACAGCGAATATGGAGCCAATTCCAAATTTGAGGAATTATTTTTTTTATTAAAACTTTAAATTATTGTTTTTTTTTTACTTAAATGAATATTGTTTTTTGCCATATTCCAGCCTTTATTGAGCTCAAAAAAGCAAAAATAAATAAATAAAAAATAAATGTATCCACTGTATATGTGAGTTTTCAATGATTAATTTCTCATTTTGAAAATTATACATATTATTAAAATTTTCTTATATTAAGCATTTAAAATCAAATTTTTATATTGAAATTTAAGTAATTAAAATCTTAAAATTATGGCAACTATTTTTCTTCTTCAATTAATATCTCATTTATATTATACATTAATATATTTGATCATATGGAAAACCTTAGAAGATACAATATTATTCAATCATGGATGATATGGACTTCTTATGCTATCCAATAATCAATTACATATTAATACATGTAGTAAATAAAATAATTATTATATATATACAATTAATTAAGTGATGATTTACTTAGCATTTAATTTTTTTAAATCAAAGTAATTTTTTTAAGTTTAACTTGTAATTGATTAGATGTGTATACAAAATTATTTTATCGACATAAATATACTATGGTAGTTAATATAAAAAGTAATAATAAATACACATAAATAATGAAATAAAATTATAACATGTAAAATGAAATTTTAATAAAAATATGATTAATAATTAGACTTGATTCATAAAATATTTTAAAATATATATATTTATTACAAAATTTAGTTATTTTATATATTTAATTATTAAATTTTTAATATTATTAAAATTACTATTTATATACATTTTAGGCTATAAAATTATAATATATATGCAATAAAATTTATAATTTATAATATAATTTTTGATTATTTTTTAATTATTAAATATATAAAATAATCGAATTTTAGTGTATTATAATATATTACAGACTCAGATTAATTAAATTTAGGACTTATTTGATGCAAGGATCAAAATCAAGTACTAATTTGAAAAAATAATAATAATAATAATAATAAATAATTTTTTAAATTATTCTATATAAATTTTAATATAAAAAAATATTTTATTTCATATACTTAATAATTTTTAATAAAATATTAATTTTATTTCACGTTCTAAATTAAAATACTATAATTGAGTATGTTGGTCTAAAATTTAAAATAAAGTTAAAATTTTTATTAAAAACTATTGAGTATGTGAAATAAAATAATATTTTTTATATTAAAATTTATGTAAAATAATTAAAAATTTATTTATTATTATTATTATTTTTTTAAATTAGTATTGTTTTGTTTCTGATTTTGATCTTTGCACTAAACAGGACCTCAATTTCAAATTTAGCTTGAACAGCTCGAATCAAAGGCAATCCTATAATATATTAATATATATATGATAAATTAAAAGGATAATTACCTACATATCACATAATTTAATTTTATTTATACCTTATTCATTCATTCTTAGTTAATTGCGTTATGCACACTCAAAATATTATAAAATCTTACATACACACATTTTAACTTATTTCTATTATAATGAGTAATCATAATTTTTCAATAACCTAATTATAGTTAGATTACAAAAATTTTAGGTCGTTCATCATATTATTTTAAGAATATTTAAATATATTTTGAGTGAAAATCTTAAAATCTTAATGTTTAGATGGCGGCAAAGGAAGGAGATATCCGCGACGTGAATTAATTTTAGGACAAATCAACGTTTTAGTGTGGTATTGAGAAAGAAAAAAATATGTACTATTAAAAGTAAAAATATAATTTTAATAATTACTAACAGAATATTTTTTTTTTAAATAGATTTTGATTAAGTTTTAACTAAAATGTGTGTATGTAAGATTTTATAATATTTTGAGTGTGTATAGTATAATTAATTAAGTATAAATGAATAAGGTATAAATAAAATTAAATAATGTGTCATGTAGGTAATTATTCCTAAATTAAATTATATTTTATAAAGATAATAATTGATTAGGTATTATTTGGCTGCAGCTGCCGCAAGCTCCAGCAGCAGGAGAAGGAGAAGAAGAAGAAGAAGAAGGAGAAGAAGGAGAAGACGAGGAAGAAGAGGAGAGCTAGACAGGATTTTCAAGTGTTTTTTAATGATTAATCGGTATGATATAGGAAGGATCGCGGGATATGGTATGAGGTATCACAGATTGCGGCAGGAAATGTGGATGTTTTAATGTTACGAGATTAAAGTTTAAGCTTGAGGCCAAAAAAAAAAAAAAAATTGATTAGTCATTATTTTTTTTAAGTGAGGGACAAAGGCGGCCCCACCAAGGTGGCAATAGAGATGGACGTAACAGTCCAAACAGACACTTTTGCTGCGTGTGTTGGCAGCACCGTGGCCCCACCACGTCCTCCGTGCGCACCCGCCAACAATAACTTACAGCCACGTCCCTACTTTTTATCCAGTATTTAATTTAGGTCCATAAGTTACGAAATTGTTTCAGCACCTTTTTATCATCTGTTTTCGTTTCGCATAAAAGTCTCTGAATTTCCCAATTTATTTCAACCAGGTCCATTTATATTAGTTGATTTTGAGAAAGCCACGCGCAACTCAAAATTGAAATTTTTAATTTTAGATCGACTTCAGTTTGAGCCTGCTAAAATATTTTTGATTTTGAGTTGATTTTTTAAGTTTAATCGAGCTTAATTATAAACCAAATTTTAATATAAAAACATCATGTAAAGATCTTAGATATATTAGGATAAAATATTATAAATTTACTTATAGAATTTATGTGTGCATTCACTACCTCATTTCATTTATTTGAATATATTTTTATACATAAAATTTTTTAGTTATACTTTAAAAATTATATACACAATAAGTCAATTTTAAGTTAAATCAGTTTCTTTTAAGCGAGTTAACTTCGAGCTAGTAAAAAATAGAGTTGATTTTAAATTGAGCAAAATACAGATAATTTTCAGTAATTTTTTATTTTCACATAAAATTTTCGCCTTTATTTCTTGCATCACATCAATTTCCTCGAAGAGAAAAGGAAGCATGATGTAGGAAGAAACTAAAGAGAGAAAAGGGAGAGGGAGAGGGATTGAGCCCAATTGCATGAAAGAAGATTGAATGAAGGAGAACAAAAATAGAGATATCTAATGTAATGGCTATATAGGTATTTCGAATAAATTGATTGAAAAATAGTTGATCGAAGGACTTGCATTAAATGACTAGGCGATTGTGGAGACCCATGAGAAATGATTTGAAAATTAGAAATTTAAGTATAATTTATACGTAAGAACTAGCATAACATCTCTCTTAATTCAAATATAAAAGTATTATTCATTTTGACTTTAAAAAATTACACGATTTGAGTATTTTTCAGAAGATTACTTATTCTAGTACTGATCTAGTTCAAGCACGCTTAACTATAGAGTTTTTCATTATTAGCCTTACAATTTTTCTCAAAATGGTGAATTTATCATTTAAGATCACATTATTAATTTACTTATACAAATCAAAAATTCTCATTGATTTTCGATAAGATACGATTAATTTCTATACCCCTCTCATCGTTCATTATCTTACCTAGAAATCTACCAAGAGTTACACTTCGCTCAGTGATTCTCTTCTTTTAAGAAATTACTCAATAATTACTCTTCGCTTTCTTTAACCATAGGTCGTCACAGCTGGAGTAATTACATTTTATATGCAAAACTAATATCAGTAATTTTGTCAAAATTTATATAAACAATATGTATTCGCTAACTCGCTGCTCATGATGGATCCCTGTCCATCTTTCCCTCGAGTTGCTAATGCTCGACTTCACTATGCGACTAAAAAGAATGTCAATTTCCCTCTCAACAAAGAAAGAACTCAAATATATTTCTATTTCATTTGAGCTTTTTCTTTTTACACATGCAAGACTCGACGGAATCTTTAGAAAGGAGAGAATTTTAGGAAAGTAAAGTCACTCTTCTATTTTACTTCTTTCTATTTTCGATTGAGTTTCAGGTACTTTCTATGGTTTCTTTTTATGTAACGATAAGGAAACTCTTTATCGTAGAAGCCTAAAAATAGAAAAAAGAACTGTATCAACGATGAATCTTTTCAAACCAAACTCTTTTTCACATTATTAATACGGACAGATAGAAGAACATAAAAGAGAATTCTTTCAAATACAGTAGTAACCCAAACAATATATATATATATATATAATTTTTAAAGAACTAAACTGATAAGATAGAAGGTAAAAATAAATAATAAAATCATAGTCATGAGTAAGTAGATATATAATTGGAACTTCATTTGATGTTTATAAAAAGAAAAAATTCAAATGAATTGCCGATTATTTTTAACTCGATTTAATTTTGTTCAACGTTATCTTCTATTATAGTAAAAAAAAAAAAATCTGAAAGCATGACACATTTTTATCATAAATCTCATTACTGCGATTTATTGATTTATAATGATATTTATTATGCAAAGTCTGCATCAGATTTAACTAAATTTCAGCACAGTTTATGATTTTAAGATGTTACAATAGCAAATCATGATATTTACTGACCTAAATCAAACTCACAGCCATTCCTAATTCCAGTTGAAGACGAAAAGGGGCAGGCCGACATCGAGTAAAGTTCAAGTTAATCGATTTCAACACGGAATTAAAATTATTTCGATGTCAATTCAACATTTGAGTTGAACACATTTCGATGTATAATATCAGTTGTTATAAATTCATGCCCAAGTTTTTATTTTCTTTTTATTTTCTTACAAACTTTGTTAAAATTAAAGTTTTTTTTCTCAAATATATTGAATAAATTCCATGTTAATTTAATAAAAATTAATAAAATGACCTAATACCTAACCAAATAAAAAAAATTAAATCCTCGGAAAATCAATATAACACATCAATATCTTCATGGATCTTCAGTTTTATGCATAAAATTTAAAACTGCATGTAACTCATGATTGTTCCCCATCACATAACAGTGAGAATAGTAAAAGTAAGACAATATATTGCATGATTTAACTGAGAGTCACTCGTCACTTTTCATACACTTTTCATACACTTTTCATACACTTTTCATACGCATCTTTGATTAAAATAAAATATTTTATTTATACACCATAATCAATCTCGAACATAAACACTCTCCGTCTTGAGGCGAGATGAGATACTCCGCTTTAGCTTTCGTTAGATTTTAGATTATCATCAATTTAAAATCAACAGTTAGATATCACAACCATTTTGAATCATCTAATTTGTCTTATTAAGATCAACAGCTTAGTTGAAATAAAGATTAGTTGAATGTTTCATTACTGGATGCATAATTTGAGAAACATGAAGGCCCATGAAAAATTTCAACCAATAAATTCTCAGTGCAGATATGAGACATTGCAAACTGAAAAGATAAATGCTATTTTAAGTGATTAACATGATTAAGGTAGAAATCCTGTACAATGGGCTAATGTAACTGATGCCCAACATGAAAAGAAATCACAAAGCAAGGAGACAATGTCATTAGTCAATCAAGTTTTTCTTCAGTGTGGAAGAAATTAATTTAAACCAAGCCCCTCAAGGTGTTTGCTGGTGTTTGGCAGCAGCAGCCTTATCAGCAGCTTCTCTTTTCATGGCCCTCTTAGCCCGCCTCCCAGTCGGAGGCGTGCTGCTCAAAGTTTCTTTCTTCTTTGGCGGTGGCCGGGATGGGCCAGCTTCGAGGTCCTCCGAGAATCGCCGGTTCACCGGCCGTGCTTCTTTGCGGCCGGCTCTAACATATCCGTTCTCTCCCCACCGCCTGTTGCCGATTCGAATGCTCGATGAACTTTTGGAGAAGTAAGCCTCATTTATGTCATCGTCGTCATCATCATTGACATAGTCTTCATCGTGATAAAACTGCAAAAGATCGTCCGCCTCTTCATACGAGTCTTCCTGAGCTTCTACGGAGAGCGGAACAAACCAAGTAGCTCTAAGGAGAAGGCAGACACTTTCCTCAAACAAATAATCGTGGATGCTGCATCAACAAGAGGTCAGTGGCAGCTCACCAACAATAATCTCAAACAAAAAGGTAGTAGTAAGCTACCAGCCATCAAGAGATCTGTGGACGCTCAAGAACTCAAATGGATGCTTGCATTGTGGGCATGATGGACTCTTGTTGTACATTGCCCACCTCAAAATGCATGTCACACTGCTCCGAGAAAACAAAGGAAATAAAATCAGTATTAACAGTAAATACTAGGTTGGAATTACGACTCTTTGTTGGTGTTGGCTTTATTAGGATACAAAGAATATTTAAAAATCACTATACAAATGTTATTTTACTTGATAATGTAACAGTCTCTTGCGATGTTTAGCAAACTAACAGACATCTGGATAGTAATCATGAGCTACTTATCTTCAAACGTAAGAAACAAACAAATTTTAGTAGGCATTTGGTTCAATGTTATCTTGATGTTATGCCATTGATAACATGTGTGAGCAACCTTAAAATTTTTTGAAATTGTAGCTTGAAAAACCGCCCTTAGATATAACATTAAATTGACATTAACTGTTGACAAACCACAATATACCCTTGGAAAATTGCAAAAGAAAAAAAAATAAATAACCGACCAATAAAAAATATTCTTAACATCTGCGTTAATGAAAGAAAACTAAAATGAGCCACCTATAAAAACATTCAACTCCTGATAATACATGCATAACTCTTGGAACCAACAACACAACCTAGATGCTGAAATGCTGAAGGCTTTGAGTCTGAAAACAGACAATAAAAACCTATTCAAAAAAAAAAAAAAAAAAACAGTTTTCGTGTGCACTACATATCGATCAAAGATGCAAGCGGTGCCTTAGATGTTGACCAACACCTGCCATTATAATAACTTCTGATTATAATCTTTTGAAGCATAATGTTAGCTTGTCTTCCCAAACACGAAACACTGAAACCTTGACATAATTGTATCTTCTAGGCCATAGAGCAGTAAATGAACCTTTCAGAACCAATCTTGGTCATGTTCATATTCAAGTTTGTTTTAGATTACATTGTTCAAGCTCATTCATAAGCGAGACAAGCTTTTGGCAACTATGTTCAAGTTTGGTTCGTTTATAGACAAACAAGCCTGAGCTCAATTTGAGTTTGTTCATGTACAATAATTGAGCTCCTTATCCAGCCAAGCATCGAGCTAGTAATTGAGCTACTAAACAAGCTCATATGAAGCTAACAAATGAAACTTGTTTACGAATAATTAATCAACCATTAAACTACATTATCCATCAAAGAAAAAAATAACTAAAAGACATAGTTTATCATTGTTAACAACAACATTGGACAATAATATTATTACAAAATATATCATAATACTAAAAATATCATTAATTAATCACATTAAAGAGCCTCAAATTGAGCTTTAAACAAGCATGTTTATGAACATAAACCAGCCAAACATTACTATGTTTAAGCCTATTCATTTAGGAGTCGAACTTTTAAAAATATGTTCAAACATAGCTTGATGAACGAAGATGAATAAGCCCTTATTGAAAGCTTGGTTCATTTACAGCCCTACTAGGTCATAAAAAAGCCCAAGGACAGTGGTAAAAAGAACAAAGTTTCTACATTTCCATTTGTTGTCCATCAAAAGAAAGTGCAAAGTTGTAAGGAAACAAAAATCAAAATTCAAAATAAAACTATAAGATGTTCCCAAGCAGAGGTTTAACCCTTTTCATTTGCATAAATGATTCAAAAACCGAGTAAGTTAACATCAAGGAAACATTGTTTACCACTCTCATCAACAGATAAAGAACGATTCATCTACCCCCAAAACAGATCTGCAGATAGTAACTAATCCAGGTAGTACATGAACAGTAATTGCACAACTTGACAAAAAAGGAGGCAGGCAGCAGGCCTAATTCAAAACAGAGTAAAAAACAAACCAGTAGGCGTGCTCGCAACCTTTTACAAGGGCCGTCTCCTGGATCAGTATCTTCTCCAAACAGATCGCACAGAACCCATGTCCTTCTTCAACCAATCCCCCCGACTCCGTCCACCCTCCCTCCTTCCGATCCACGGAACCCTAATCGCAGCATACCAGAACAAGGCAAACTCATAAGGAAACAGCCCGTTGACCACCCAAAGCATCCAAATCCAAGAAGAAGAAATCCAAAAAAACAGATCGGCGGGTTAAGGATGATTACTTGCTCCCCTAAAAAACTGCTGAGATCGCTCTCCGCGTGGGAGTCCATCCCCCGGCACTTCGATCGGGAAGGGAGCGAATTGGGGATGGAAGAAAGACGCGAATTAGAAGAGGAGAAGCTCAGGAGAGAGAGATCGATCACTCTCTGGGCTGGCTCATCGATAGGGAAGACGATGGAAAAGGGGGATCTTGAGCCCTCGAACGCCACCAAGTCCAAGCATATGCTCCGCCATGGCACCAAGCTGTTAAATAGCTCTCGCTTTTCTTCTAAATGCACCCAAATAAAACCATTTGGTCAACCAATTATCTGCAATTGGCGTACACGCTTTCCCCTGGGCCGAATGGGCTTTATGGACTGCATTTGGGCTGTGGGCCTTCATCTGGAGAGCTGAGTTTAACGCAACCTGGCTACATATTATGAATATTATATATAATTGTAAATTAATTTATAGACTCAATTTCAAATTGAATTAATTCATTTTGACTAATTGTAGTCATATTTTAGTTGAATTTAATCATCAATTTGAACCAATGCTGTAATTTCCTTTTTAATTTAAATTCATTCACATGTTTATTTTATCAGTATACAACAAATAAACTTTCAATATATATATATATATATACCAAATTTAATAGATAAATCACAATTTTATTTAATATATATATATATACTTTTATTTTTTTCAAATATTAACGTTCGGAAGCATCTACCCCAGTTATATATTAGCTATTCTCATTAATAAAAGCGTTTACATGCATTATATTGTACAAAATCTTGATTATTTAATATTTAAGTTCACAACTTTTTAAAATATTTATTTATTTATATTGACTCATTTTTTTATTATGCAAACATTGTATACTTCCCCGTTAAAAAAAACCATTACTTTATCACATGCAAATACATATAATAAATATGAGAATAAATAGTATTTAAGTTACTCTTATTTACTCTTATCTATATATAATTTTTTTTTTAAATTTAAATTAAACAAATTGATTCACTATTTTGAGTAAAAGTATAAATAATTTATTTTTTATAACAAATATAATTTTTATATCAAAATAAAATTTATAAAAATAATTACCTTTACAACAAGGAGCATTTTGAACAACTGTCACTACCTAAAAAGCTATAAAAATAATCACTTTTTAATTATAAAAGTAATATCTATTACTGAAAAAGCCTTATCTACACTTTTACTTAAACTGATATATCAAAATATTTAATTTGAAAATTTAAAAAATATCCATGCACGTTAGGGCAAACATTAAAGATCAATGCTGTTTATCGTAAATACAAATGAGAAGAGGATGTGCTTTTCTAGCATTTATATATATTTACATTAACTTACCAAATAACATAATGAAATATATAAATATACTAAAACTAATGAAGTTAACACTTGGAAGGATCTTCGGCCTATCAGTTTGTGCAATGTGAAAATGAAGTTTCTTTCTAAAATTTTGGTGAAAAGATTAAGTTATTTTTTTCCTAAAATTATATCCCCCAATCAAACTGATTTTGTTCCTGGTAGAGGCATTATTGATAATATTCTTTTGGCTCAAGAAGTATTCCACACGATTAATTTTGATGTCAGAGGTAGAAATATTGCTCTCAAGTTAGACATGGAAAAGGCATATGATAGAGTGGAATGGAATTTTATCATCAAGATGCTGAATAAATTTGAGTTCTCTAACAATTTCTGCAATTTCATTAACAACCTTATCTCTAATGTTTGATTCTCTATTTTGATTAATGGTAGAAGTACTGGCTTTTTCAACTCTTCAAGAGGCTTAAGACAAGGTGATCCTATTTTTCCTCTACTTTTTATTCTGGCTTTAGAATTCTTATCTAGAGGTTTAAATCAGATCATGAATAATAAGCCTAGTTTTTGATATTTTACTCATTGTGATATGATTATTTCTCACCTTGCTTATGCTGATGACTGCATTATTTTCTGTAATGGTAGTAGGAATGTTATTAATGGTATTTTTGATTTTTTAAATTGTTATCAAAGGTGCTCTGGGCAGAAAATTAACAAAGGTAAGAGTGGTTTTATTTGTTCTAAGAATGCTTCTAACCATCTTATCAACAGGTGGCAGAATATTACACAGTTTAATCGCATCTCTTTCCCTTTTAATTATTTAAGTTGTCCTATTCATATTGGTAATATAAAAAATAGTTTATTTGATTCTAATTTTGTGAAGGTGAGATCTTATATTGGTGGCTGGGAAAACAAACTTTTATCCAAAGGTGCTAAGCTCATTTTTAAATTAAGTTTCAGAAATTTTTATGACACCCAAATTGTTTTTGATTGTAAGCTTTGGTAGAAAATATAGAGAAGGCAAATCTCTTTGGTCTAATTTTATAAAGAATAAATATTTCAAAGGGGTTCATCCTGATGTATACAAAGCTCCTTATTACAGTTCTCCTGGTTTTAAGCGTCTGATGAAGGCTAAAACTCTGGCAGCACCTCACATAAAATGGATTGTGGGTCAAGGTCATCTCTCCTTCTAGTATGATAATTGGAACAACTGTGACATTTCTAGATTTAAGCCTGATACCGAAACAGATAGAATGGTTTCCTACTATATTAATAATGGTATTTGGGACATTGATGAGATCAATCAGTTTATTTCTCGTAATTTTTCTAATATCATTACTAGCATCCCTTTTCATGATAATGACAAGATTATCTGAGATTTATCTACTAATGGTCTTTTCTCCTTCAAAGAGACTTGGAATAATTTTAGAAAAAAAAAAACTAGTTCTGAGGTTTTTTCTTATATTTGGCTGAGAAGATTTCCTACTAAAATTTCTTTCTTTGTTTGGCAAGCACTTGTTGGTTGTCTTCCTTCTGATGAGAATTTCAAAAAGAAAGATTTTCAACTTGCTTCTAGATGTGTTTTGGGTTGTAAGGAAGAAGAAGATAATTTACACATTTTATGAAACTGCAGTTTTGCTAAGCAGGTTTGGAATATCATTTTTCAATGGTTTGATATCAATATTAGAGATTTCAATAATTTGTCTGATATCATTATGTTTTGGGGCAAAAGATCTGTTAATTCTAAAGATGGCAATATTTCTACTCATGTTATGCTCTTTACTTTCTGGACTCTTTGGAAAGCAATGAGACTATTAACCAAGTTATCTCCAATATCAGACATCTAATTTTTTTGCAAAATTCAGCTTTTTATTATAAGAGCTAGCAATTGGAAGATAAACTTGAATTCCGAAACTTTCACAAAGTTGTTATTTCTGATCATCTTCAGGATAATTCTGTTTGGGTTAGTTGGAATAAACCTAATTCTAGTTTCTGTAAATTGAATACAGATGGTGCTTTTTCTTCCAATTCTTCCTCTGGGGGTGGCATTACTAGAAACAATGAAGGTGATTTTATTTTTGCTTTTCATTGTATTTTAAATGTTAAGGATGCCTTATCAGCTGAAATCCTTGCTTGTATATATGATTTGGAGCATTGTCATAACAGAGGTATTACTTTTATCCATCTTGAGCTTGAGTCTTTAACCTTATATAATTGGTTAACTAGTAATTATGACATTGGTTGGCTTTATATTATTAACATTCTGAGAATTAAGCACTTATTTAAGGATATTCATTATAAAGTGAGCCATGTTTGGAGAGAAGCCAATTATGTTGCTAATTTCTTTACCAATTTGCATAGTAACTCTTGGTTCTCTGATTGCTGGGATGATATTCCTGAGGGTGCTCGGAATCTTATTAAAGCTGGCAAGGATGGTAAAAAATACATTAGAAGGCTGTATCCTAATGCATTTAATTACTGCTTTGCTGGGCTGCAGTTACTTTTCTCTGCAGCTGGTGTTCAGGCTGCAGAATGCCGGGATCTACTGCAGACTGCAGATTGAAGGCTGTAGATTTCATTTTACTTGCTCCTTGAGAGGTGGATCCGGGTGCTTGCACTTTTCTTTGTTGGTGGTTGGGAATCTTGGTTGTGGGAGGTTCCTCCGCTTTCTTTTCTTTATTTATGTAAGGGAGTAGTACTCCTTATTTTAATTCCTTTTTTTTGCTTATAAGGAAGTTAGTACTCCTATTTTCTCTTTTCCTTTTCTACTTGTAATTAGGGTTCTTATTTGCCAGCTGGGGGCTGGATGAATAAGATTCCCCCCCCTCCGTGTGAGGGTTCTAATAAAAAAAAAATATAAATATACTAAAAATTATCACTGTATTACATGCAGCGTAATAATTGAGTAGCAATGTCTTTTTGAATAGTTATGTTGATTTGATGAAAGACAAAAAGAAACAACTAAGTCCTTCACAGATTGATTTTTATTCCAAAAATACTTTACGAAATAATTTCAGAAATTAAATAATCAAAAGTACCAAATGTAAATAATTAAAAGTTAATATCATGAGCTTGACAAGCAACTAAGTGTTTTTTTATTTTACAAGTAGCAATATAACGAGCAATTTTCTCAGGAAGAAGACCATCTGGAATAGCATTAGCAGATGTCTAGCAGTTAAATGTTTGCTCACTTTGATTTTCAATATATAAATAATTAATTTTTTTTAATGCAAATCTCAATTTGCACAGAGCTTAATGGATCGGACGTCTTAGAAGGAGTCGGACCAGAAACTTTCCATGAACGAAAAAAATTATGCCATCTGCAATCAGCGCACCTACATCCACTAAAAAAATTATGCCGTCTCCTCCCTTCCACCTATATATCGCCACCTCGCCATCGTCACCTCCCAAGACTCCCATCCAAAACCTGCCGGAGCTCCGGCGACCATGTCCCGTCACCGACGACAAGCCTCGCAGGCTCTACCGGCCTCGCTGGACCTCTCGGAAGAGGCCGCCGCCGAGGTACCGCCGGCAGCGAGTGCCAGCCCTCTCACCTCCGGGAAGACCTCGGCGACAGAGGCGCCGGAGAAAGGTGTTGCAGCGTTTCCGCCTCCGGCCACGAGCTCGTCGAAGAAGCAGCAGCAGACGTCGAGCTTCAGCATTTCTACCAGTGATCTATAAATGTACTTCTATATCGAAGATTATCACCTCCATCTCTATGTAATTGATGTGATTATTGTTGGTATTTCTAAAATCTTAGTCCCACATTGAAACGTTATTTCTTTTTAAAGCTATTTATATATGAGCTTAAGGGTCTCTTTGACTATTTTTTCTTCATTGTCTAGGTCTTTAAAAAATGTAATGTCTTTTTCCAAAGAATTTGATATTTTATAAATTTATAATTATTGTTCTTGTATCTTAACACTTAAATTGCTCAATTACTTCTAATATTTTCTTCCAAATTATAATCCAATACTAATTGTATCCTTTTGTTCTTTCTACATTTATTTCACATAGGTATATAAATTAAAACTCTTTAATATCTAATGAATTTTTGAGATATGCAAATTTTTTTTGCTCGAATATCTCTATTAAGTGAAGTCTCATTAGATTCATATTATACTGGCATTACCTATGACCCATTACCTAGAAATGAATTTAGGGGGCGTTTAATTGAATGTTATCTTGATATTATATCATATTATATAGAAAAATAAAAATTTAATTTAATGATATATATGCATAAATAACTTCCTACAAAATTATAAAATTATCACTAAATAGATAACATCTAAATGTCATCACACAACATCAAGACAATATTGAACTAAACACACCCTTGAAATTTTGAACTCTTGTTAAATGAGAGGGACCATTGAACTCAATCTCATCGAATCCAAAAAACAATCGCAGCGGTTTAAACCGTTACAAGTTTTAAGCTTTGCAACGATTTGGATGGTCTAAGAACATTAGGCTACATTTTAAATTTCAGTCTTAGCTTATAAAAATTGCTGACGTTAATCTAATTATTCTTTTAATCTATATATTCGATAGGAATTTAAATTTGTGAATTTGCCTCAAATCTAATCTCAAAAACTTAGATGTTATATATATAGTATCATCAACTCAAGGATATAAATTTCAAATAAGTTATATAAGTGCTCAAACTCATATTCGAGGTCTTGCACTAATTGCATATGGATAAAGATGATGGGAGGGTGAGTACTGCAGAAGCTTGCAGCTGGCATTCATGGCGGCTGAGTCAGCTTCTATTATTTTCTTGTTCTTTGGAGGATTCACTACAGCATTTTGTCTGCTTGCTTCAGAGGGGCAGGAGGAATCTACCTACATATATAAGAGACTGATAATTATTATGCTGAAAGTAATTCGTCTTCTTGAACGTACTTGTACTGTTAGATTTGATCTTTTAATTTCTATCTTAATTAAGAAAACACGAGTCGATTTGAATCATAAACATCGCATTGATTGTCAATAATGAGCTGTTTGCAGAGCCTCTGACACGATAAGTTGTTGTCGAACAAGCCTTACGCGCACCTTGCTCGAAGTTCCCAGCACGAAAGATCAACCGTATCATTAACCATTCGAAGGTATAGTACACGTATCGCTAAAGTCACATGCTTGAGTGCCACCAAATTTGGCAAAATCTACCCAAAACTTGTGCTCATAATAAACAAATGGGTTATTTTCTAAAATATTCTTGTGGTTAATTCATAATTACTATTTGGTCCACGTGTAAAAACTTCCTGAAAGATTCCTAATATTTAACTAATATTACAAAAAGGCCTCTTTCGCTATTAATTTTAATTAATTTTTAATTTTACTTATCGTAGCCTTGTCGTAGTCTACCTATCAGTCTTAGAGAGAGAGAGAGAGAGGGGAGGGGGTGCCGGTGGAATTCATGTTTTCTCTTCTTCTGAATTACATTGTCAGATTTAGCATCATGTTTCCTTCTTGCCCCGTGTTTCACGCAAAAACTGATATTTCTTTTTTCTTTTGCCCTTTTTTTTTTTAGTTTTTCGACCTGTCGCATTTTTCTCTTCTAATTTTCTATTCGTTTGAAATGTTGGAGGGGATTTTGCGCCAACAAGTCCCGTTCCCATCAACCTATATAATTCCTTCAAATCTAGGCCTTGGCATCCAACTCCAAAATCGAGAAGATAGTGGGAGCCCACTATATGGCTAGCCCACGATGTTTTAGCTCAACTCGATGTTGTGGTATCCCTTCTTAATTATGAAGACGGTGGTAAATAAATTAAGTTGAGGAGGCCAGTGGTTCATAAAATTAGAAGGCTCCTCGAAATTCAATTCTCACGTAAGTTAGACTCGTTTAAAGAGAACATTAGACGATAAAATTGGTCAAAGGGCTAGCTGAGGAAAGCCATTAATGTTTTGAGGACTCCTTTAGAGTTGGTGGATGTTTTCTTTGACCACCAGCAGCAATTAAGTCCAGTCCCTAATTACTCGTAAATGCCATCAATATTGAGAGATCATAGTCTGAATGGAGAGATCAATATTCATATCTTATTTTAAAATTTCTATATTTTTATTTCAAATCTTTTTAAAGGAGAAACATTAAAAATTTATTTTAAATTAAAAATATTTTAAATTTTACAAAAAACCTGATATAAAACAAAATTTAGAAAGGTGTAGGCAGACTAGCTCATTTTTTGAGCTTGGCCGAGTTTTTGATTTAATCTAAAAATAAAAAAAAAGAAGAGCTCGATCTAATCTCAAGCTACGTCTAGCTCATTTTTTATTAATTTAAGCTCAATCTAAATCAAAGTCAATTTAACTTTCGATTAATTTTTGATTTTGATCTTTAATATTCAGACTGCTTAAACTATAGTTAATTTAATTTTAATAAAATTTATAGAAAAAATTATAATGAAGTTTTACATTAAATTATTATAAAAAACTAATATATTAAATTCAATCAATTACATCTATATATGTAAATGATAAGTTTTATATTTTAGTTGATATTTTGAGCCATTTCAGTCCGATTTTATATATGTTAGCTCATGATTAGATTGAAAAAAATATTGAATTATAAAAACGACATGTTAGTCACTTATTTGGATTGAATCGAGCTTAACTTGATCTAAAATACGATTCAATTAATTTTCTAGCGATATTCGATTTTTGAGTGGAATTAACCAGGCCTGATGAGCGTTGGGGAGAATTTGTAGTTTGAATATATATTTTTATTTCAAAATTTATTTATTTGTTTAAATTTAAAATATTATATTTGCTGATAAAATACACAGAGTCCTTGGAGAGATTGGCTAATGCAAAGTGACAGGAGTCAAACAGTTATTTAAGGTGCTTCTGATTCATTATTATTTTAATATTATATTATATAATTTAAATTTTATGATATTTATATGTCATTTTTTAATTAATAATTTTATAATTTTATAAAAAATTATTTATACATATCATTAAACTAAATAATTGATTTCTCTAAATAATATAACATCAAGATGATATTGAATCAAATGCCCCTTTTAATGAGATTTTAATCGATCATCTACTTAATATTTGGGACTAAAATTGTAATCAAATCGTGCTTGAGAAACCTCTCTTATAAAGTTTTAAAAAAAAACATTGATTTGTATTCTCTCTTGAATCTCGGGTCACCTCGTGCAATTTAATTGCCCAGTCTCATTTAGTTCGAACTTTTTTTTTAGATAAGAGAAAAAAGTTATTTTATTTTTTAGGTTTAATATGAGAGAATTTTTTTTAATATTAGAAAGTATGTAAAATATGAAATTTTTTTAATTTTAATATTTGTATTTGTATTGGATGTGAAATAAAGTTGATTTTTATAGTTGAAATTTATGTTGAACAAAAAAATTACATCGAATCGAATCAAACGTGACCTAAATTAATTTAATGTGAAAGCTTTTCAATAGATTCTATTTAACTATTAACATGAAATAAACAAAATACAATCAAGTAAATATTGAGCGAATATGACATAAAAAATAGCTAAAATATATAAAGATTGATTACATTTAGCGATGGCAACAGGACGGTTTGGATCGAATTTAATAAAACTCATACTCGTTTCGCTTTTTTTGTTTACTATAACTTAAACTCATTCTATACTCTTTTTTTATCCCGCCCCGACTAACTTTATTTCTTTTGCCCAAGCTGGTATGCTCTTCTCCACCTAAAAATCTATTACTAATATTAATTTATTTTAAATAAAAATAAATTTTTTTAATTTTAAAATTATATAATAATAACACTATACTAATTCAACCGGCAATTACATATTCCATTTAATAATTATAATAATTCACAATTTTTTTATAGTGAAAAACCCTTCTAACCTTCAGCCCTAACTTGAAAGCTTCATCTTCTGTCAAACCCTAACAAGCGGCTTGGAGAAGACGAAGTCCGGCCCTTCTTCTCCGTTATCGTCGCCAAGCTCGGCGACCATGGCTGGCTTCTCGTCCCAACCAGCTGCTCGTAATGCTTCCTCAGCTCCGGCGTGCTGCATATCTCCCCGCCCATCATCCCGCCGCCGCTGCCGCCGTTGCTGATAATCCTTGCGATGAACTCCGGCAACACCTTGATCAGGGCCCTCCCATCGCAGCCCTTAACATACTCAAACGGGCACGGCTCACCGCTTCTGGTGGAGAAAAGCGGCGGCTGCGGCGGCCGGGGACATGCACTGGATGACGATGACAGCAAAGCCAGGGAGGCGGCGGTGAGGGTACTGTTGCAGGGGAGGCGATCGGCGGGAAGGACGAAGTAGGTCTCGCCTGCGAGGAGCTCGCCGTCCATGGAGAGGGCCGGGATTGGCTGGCCTATGTAGAAGGATCCCGCGTGGCAGACTACGCAGTCGGGAAACTGGAACATGAGCTCGCCGGCGGAGAGCTCTCGGCCGAAGAGGAGCCGGGTGCCACCGCCAACGAAGATGAGGCGCGCCGCCGTTCTGCCATGGTTGGCATGGAAGCAAGGCGTGATCAAGGAGTTTCCCATGATGATAGTGAGAGAGAGAGAGAGAGAGAGAGAAGAAGAAGAAGAAGAAGAAGAAGAAGAAGAAGAAGAAGAAGAAGAAGAAGAAGAAGAAGAAGAAGAAGAAGCGAGAAGGACAAATATTGAGAAGGATTAGAGAGAGGATGTGAGAAGAAGAAAGAAGGAAGAAGATTAAGGATGATGAGGGAGAGAGAGAGGATGGGAGGAGAAGAGAGAAAGAAGAAGATTGAGAGAGAGAGAGAGAGAGATCTAGGATGAGAGTAGAAGAGAGAAGGAAGAAAGATTAAGGAGGGAGGAGGAGGAAGATGAAGATATATATATAATAATAATAATAATAATAATAATAATAATAATAGTAATAATAATAATAATAATAATAATAATAATAATAATAAGGACTAAACAAGAAACATATGGAAAGATTTGGATCACTTTGACTTGAACAAAAGTCAAAGAAAGTTAATTAAGTGAGATGGTGAGGGTAATTACTCATTTTTCTATTCAAAGGTTTGGTGGTCAGAGTAGATGGCTTGTGGACAATAATGGATTTGGCTGAGCCAAAAAAATTAATTAATCAAAATATAACATTATTACCTAATAAAAAAAAACATTATTTTAAGTCATAAAAAAGTTTCATATAAGTTTGAAATTTATTATATCTATATATTTATATATAATTAATACAACTAATAATTAATATATAGAAATGAATGCATCTAGTATATTGTATAGTAGAAAAATTCTACTCAAACTTAAATTTAAATTTTATATATCAATTATAAGACCAATGATACTAGATGATACTAAATGCTAGCTTGCAAGACAGAAATATATAAATAAGATATTTCAAAAATGAGGATGATAAAGTAAATAAGTAGGTGTATTCACAAAAAAAATTGGAATAGCCTTAATAGAAGATAAGTTCAGAGAGAGTTGACTTAAATATTTAGACATATAAATTATAGGCTGATAAAATCTTCAGTAAGAAAATTTAGATTATTAAATCATTCCTCTGAAAAAAAAAATGACAAAAAATTATAATGAATGATTTTATATAGATGAAGCTAAATAAAAATTTGTTATTTGATAGTATATATACAATGAAAGAAAAGAATTAATTATATATATGTAGCAGACCACTTAGTGGGATAAAGGCTCGGTTATATATGTATTGTTGTTATTACTATTGTGTATATTTATATGTTTATGTATTATAAATTAACCATTAAGAAATTAACTCAAATTTTTAATTTTGAATATATTAATATAATTAAAACTTGGGAAATTTATATGTATGCTATTAAAATATAATTATTTTATATATTTAATACTTAAATTTTTAATAGTACAAATTGACCATAAAATTATATGAAAATCAGAACTTTTGTTACATTTATATTACAACTTTGTAGTATAAATTATGCTTGCATTATAATTTTTATAGCTAATATATAATATTAATAAATTTTAAAGGCATGCATATAATTTCCCCTTAAACCTAACTCAAAATATAACATTATATATATGCATGCAAAGGTAAGTACATATGTATTTATGAGGTTTACCTTAATTAGCTCTCATCTGGTTGGTGGGTTAAGAAAAAATATTTAGTATATATATAACATTAATTAAACTTAATTGCTTTTCATAAAAAAGTAAAATTTATGTAGTATTAAGATTTACACAGTAAGTGAAATAAAGTTAAGAATTATTAAAAATATGATGTAAAGTAGATTTTTTATATTAAAATTTGTATTAAATATAAAATAAAGATTTATTAGAATTTATAAATAATATTCTTATACAGTGATAGACTAACAAGCTTGTTTGATATCCACACTATTTTGGCTATACAAAAAATTAAAATAATTTTTTCTTATAACAAAAAATTATTAAATTAATTTTTATCACATTTTACATAATTTTTAATAAAAAAATTATTTTATTTTGCATCCTATATTATTTTTAATATGTTAATTAATTTTATTTAATATGCTACATAATTTTTAACATATATAACTAGCTAATTTTATTAAACTCATAATTTTTATAATAAGACTAAAATGATCTCTTAATTTGCCAAATAGATGTTCGTCCAAATCATTCAATTAATTTTAAATTAAAATTTTCAATTTTAAGTTGAAAAAAATACATATGCTTATTGGTGATATATAGTTATTTAATTATGTCAGTGTTTTCTAAATGAAAGCACAATAATTTCAAATAATGGAGAAATTGTTGTATAATTGTATTGCAATTGGATTTCATGTATAGTTTATATAGATTGGAGTATTTGATATATAGATGCATATTGTTGCCTTGTGATCCACAAAACGGCATCTGGAGCGGACATGTGGAGAAGGCCTGATCCTCAAGGCGAATGGAAGATGACCCCCTCAAAGCTGAACAACCTTGTTGATGCAAAAAATTGAATAGTCGGTTCGGAGAAAGTGCGCGGAATGGACCCTTATACTCGATTAAAAAGGTATGAACTGTTTCAGGTACCGTACATTCGTACCAGCATGGCTACCAGTCTGCAGGACAGGAGGACAGTCCTTGAAGCACCCTAAGCCATCCCCCATACATCAGAGTTGGAAAAAAATTCAGACTATAAATTGTAACGCAACAGGAGAAAAAGAGTCTTTTTTTTGGAGAGCCACATTCTCCACTGTAATCTGTTTTTCGACTAGTGAATCTCCTTCAAAGTCGCCCAAAGAGAGGCGCCATGGTTTTTCGTCTTGTCGGTTTTCACGTCAAAAATATCGATCTCATTTTAGTTTTTTAACACATATCTTTTGCGCTTATTTTTTAATTTGCATTTTTTAATTAGTTTATTATATTATTTTAATTATATATTATGCATGGCCGCAATTGAACCACGTATAACTAATCCCAGAACTCGTACAAGGTCTGCCTTCCCTTCATGCTTTGTGGTTCACGTCTTATGGGCGAAAGACCCTCACGCTTATTTTATTTAACAATAATTAATTATGTACGAAAACTAATTACATATATACGTTAAAAACTTTTTTTAACACTTTTAGTCGAATAGCTTCTCTCTAATAACTCTTTAAGAAGACATCACCGAATTATACTTTCCATACCACTATATCAACTCGATCAACATCTAATTAGAGGGCATGGAGGGCCACTATTTAATAGTTTTTTGAAGGAGTGAGTGTTATACCACTGATATAATAGACGTGATAGCCGACTGTACTCATTATGCTATCTCCTCTCCAAGCAATAAATCGAGGTAGATGTTGAACCAGGAACATCCATGAAGGAGCACTCCCTCCCTTATATATATTTCCTTATTTGATTCTCATTTAGAGACCCTTAAGCTTTGTAGAAGGTCGAATTTGATTAGTGGATTTAAACCACCTAGATGGCGTTATAGTTAATTTTTCTTTCGGATACTCGAGTTTCTACATAAAAATTATGTTCTTATTTCATTCTATTTTGAATTAGTTTTTGCATCAATAATATATATATTAGTGCGCTTTTATACAAATAATTAAAATCTTAACCTAATTATATATATATACACTGTTAAAAAGTTATAAAAGTAAGTGTAAGCCTTCTCAATATTTGAATGGCATATTTATCTTCATTGAATGCATGCATCTCATGAATAATAAAATTAAAATTAACTTTAAATAAAAGTATTTTATTTTTAGATTTCTATTTTAGGATGGGTAAAATATATTTAGTTTTTATCTTGAAATATATTTAATTTTTACCTTTAATTTATGTAGGATACAAATTTATAAAAGTAATTTTTCATTTCAAATTTTATGTAGTATGTGAGATTTAATTAATTTGTAGTTTACCAACTTGAAGTCCACCTAACGCATACAAATTGTGGCTTAAAACTAAAACTTTTATTACTAAATGCTAGGACAAAGTATAGTTTTTATGACACTCTTATTAAAGCGATTAAACTGTTCAACTGCCTTAATAAAATAATCAAAAATCTATTATGACAGTTAAAAGTTGAGCCGCCATAGTAAGGGTAACTTTAGACGGCAGTTGACTAAGTCAACTGGCGTCTAATGTCCTTTATATGGCGGTTGATTAGTCAACTATCATCTAATGATATGAAATTAAATCTTTTATTTAAAAAATATAAAATAAAAAATATACTTAAATTTTATTTTTAAGATATGTATATAATAAATTTTTAGTATTAAGATTTATATATAATATAAAACTCAACCTTCATTTAATGTAAACTTAAATATTTTATAAAAAAAGAATATAAAATGAAAAGTATGATTATATTTTAGTATTAAGATTTGTATATAATATAAAATTCAATCTACATTTAATGTGAATTCAAAGTTCTTTTTTTAAAAAATATCAAATTAAATTGAAGATAGATGGCAGTTGACTGGATCAATTGCCATCTAAACATTAGATGGCAGTTGCCTCCAGGAGAATCGCCGTCTATAGTATATTATAGATGACGGTTTATTTTGTCAATTGTCTTATAAAGTCATCTTTTATGGCGGTTTTTAATTGCCGTAAAAAGCCTATTAGCTACTAAGATATTTGAATACGTAGCAGTTATTTTGCATTTCTAAGACGGTTTTCAACTGCTGTAAAAGAGTGATCCCGTACTAAATATAAACTTCATTAGCATTGCTTTTTTTAGAAAAGAAAAAAAAACAAATTTCCATAATTGCCTTTACTTTTGGCTTTGTATGCACTTAAGTGGATGGGTCAATAAATTATGGAGCAATAGTTCAAATCAGCAATTTGAATGGTCAGAAACAAGATAAAATGGTGGAAAATAATGCATTTTTCATTGGTTCAATGTACTAATACTTAAGAAGAATATCTATTAAGTCATCAAGTTTGATATTTTGCTTATCAATATTGTAAGGGGAATGCTTGTAAAAGTATATAAACATTAATGAAAGATTTTTCAAAAGTCAATACTACAATTAGTCTTATAAATTAATTAAAGTCGAGTAGTAAATTTTGTAAGTTGCAGAAAGTTTTTCGTTCATAGTTTGTTGATTAAAGTGTCTGTTGTTATTGAAAATGATATGTTGCTTTGTTGATGTCGAATTTTATCAAGTTGTAGAAGTACTTGATTTGTTTGCTAAGAAATTTCTTTAGCTCTAATTAATTGAGTAACACAAGAAGATTGGCCGATGAACGAGTGCAATAGCAATAAAAATAAAAGGCATGATTTTTGTAAAAAAAAAATCCTATGAACCACAAGGCGACTGAAGATGAGAGTTCTTCCATTTTTGGAAAGTACTTTTCCTCTTTTCAGAAGATATAAGTTCTAAATCTTTAGTTTGATTTTGGGTGGAATGATTCTCTACTTTTAGGAAGCCGATATTTGAAATAATAGCAATGGTAATAGTGCTATAACTATCAGTATTGACTAGCTAGACTTTTAGTCAATTGATGATGAGCACCTAGAGAATATATACATTATTGAATGAAGTCTTGCTATTATACAAGCCTGATTGAAGATATCTTTCGATGAGATATGGTATTTATCGATTGTTTTTTTGATTTGATTATTTTACAATGTGTGTACGACAATAATATAACACAAATTTCAAGATTAATATTTTCAAATCCATGCATATAATGCCAAATCAGTAATACGAGAGTAATCCCTTCCTTGTGAGTAATTAGTTCTTTGGATGAAGGATAATCTTTGAATAAGAACATAGTGAGGAAAATAAAATCTACTTCAACTAGTGACAAGATTTTTGTGCAATGAGGCTATATGGGTTGGCGCAGTCGGAGAGAATTGTGGATCATCGCAATTCTTCTATTCTTCGCATCTTATATATTAGTTAAAGGAAATTTTATAGTTGCCTCTTAGTCAATACGATTTGATTTGTGGCCAACATGGAAGGCGATCGAGTTGAAGACTTCTAATCTCCAAATTCGAGAAAAAGAAAGATGATGCTCAGCCAGGATGTGGGAATGGGGGGAGAAGGTTGTTGTAATTTTTAAAAATATCATTAATCCACATTTATATCTCAATTAATTTTATTTTAGAAATAATTAATTGATTTCTCTATTTGATGATATTAATATAAGAGGAAATTTAGTTTATTATTATCTTGATGTTATATCATGTAATATAAATATTATTATTTTTTGATTAATAATTTTATAATCTTATAGAATATTATTCATAAGTCATTAAATTAAATAATTATTTTCTTTGTATAACATAACATAACATCAAAATAATATTTAGTGTGCGTTTGGTTCAATGTTATCTTGATATTATATTATTTAGAGAAAGTAATTGTTTGGTTTAATGACATCAATAAATAAACTTCTATTAAAATTATTAATCAAAAGATGATATTTGGATGTCATGACATCTACATTACATAAAATAACATCAAAATAACAACGAACTAAACGCCCGGCCTTAACCAAATGCCTCATACTTGAAATGTTGCAACAAGCGTGGAGCATAGTTGGCATAATAGGTTATCATATTTAATTCATTGAGTGAAACCCAAGATTAAAATTTTAAATAAAAAATTAAATTTGATTGGAAATCAAAATAATTTGATTTCTATCAAGGCTACGTTTGAAATGAGACAAAAAAAAATTAAATAATAATTTCGTATTATAATTAATGTATCTTTCATGATTAATGAGATCAAATTCATTTTTTTTGTTCAAAGTTATAATAATTAAGCATGAAGAATATATATATATAAATATATATATAATTAAATATTACAATATAAAAATAAATTAACATCAAGCGTGCAGCACAATTGGCACAAGAATTCTAGTGAAGACGACAAGCACAATGGTTGATCATGTGATGACGTCATCTAACACGTGAAGGATTTAAAGTCAATGTTTTATCCACCTGAGCAGATGCGTTCGAAGATCACTTTTTCTCTCAACTCAGAAGGTAAAATCACAAAATAGTCAATATCCCCAGCATCCCGCCTCAACTCCAACTTCCCCATTTTATAGAAGAGGAAAATGGACCGGAGATTGCCTGCCTGTGCGAAGACGTGGACGATGTGCCGAGGAACTTGCGGACATGGACACGACTGGGCGAAACGGAAGTGGCCGAGCGACGGGCTCGGCGCGGCGAAGCAGACGTGGCAGATGAAGCAAGTCCATCCGGCTCGACGCGTCGTGAGGGAAACCGGAGTGAAGCAAGGCGCCCGAGGTGTGTCGTGGGCGAAACTGACGAAGCAGGCGCTCTAGCGAAGCAACCCAGCAGAAAGAAAAAGGCCCCGACTCCTTTTTAGGGCTGGGTCTGATTTTTGATGGTAAAATTACAGCCAGGTTCTCATATTTCAATTGAATCACAAATAAGTCCTAAGCTTGCTTCACTTTAAATCAATTTGGTTCAAAATGAACTATTTTTGAACCCAATTTGATCCGACTCACTCATAAGACTCGGACTCACCCACCACATATACATAACATCAAAGTGGGCATTCCCACAGATATAAACATAACGTATAACTCAGAACAACTCAAATAAAATACAGAAATAAAAATAACTATGTACAAGAAAATATATTGTTATAATCTACGCTCGAGATTGTAGATTATAACGATATCACCGGTGCTGGTGATCTGGCCTTGCATCAATAAATAAGTGTATAACGCAGGCGAAGAGTTGGCGAAGAGGGATTTAGGAGAGGAAATAGTGTAAGGGTAAAATGATCTTTTTAATCTTATTTAATATAATAAAATTAAACTTAGAAGAGTCCAACTTAGATGCATCTATTATAAAAATTAAATTATACTATCAAAAGACTTTGATGACACATGTGGCATAGTAAGTTATAGATGAACTCATCATTTTAAAAAAATATTTTTTTTAAAAATACACAGATAGTTATAAAACGATGATTTCAATTTTATAATGATAAGTGAAAAAATTTATATATTTTATTTTTTATAATAAAAGAACGTAAGTATTTGACAACTCATTAATATGCCTATTAATTTTTTAATATTTAGTGTGATTTATAATAGGATAATTACCTACATGCTATATAATTTAGTTTTATTTATGCTTTACCTATCCATTCTTAATTAATTATACTATACATACTTAAAATATTACAAAATCTTACATACACATATTTGAATTAAAACTTAATCAAAATCTATTTGAAAAACAAATATTCTGTTAGTAAATCATTAAAATTATATTTTTACTCTTAATAGTATATATTTTTCTCTTTTTCAATACCACACTAAAGCGCTGATTTGTCCTAAAATCAATTCACGTCGCGGATGTCTTCTTCCTCTGCCGTCACCTAAATATTAAGGTTTTAGGATTTTCACTCAAAATATATTTAAATATTCTTAAAATAATATGATGAACGGCTCAGATTTTTTGTAATTTAATTATAATTAGGTTATTGAAAAATTATGATTACTTATTATAATAGAAATAAGTTAAAATATGTGTATATAAGATTTTATAATATTTTGAGTGTGTATAGCGTAATTAACTAAGAATGAATGGGTAAGGCATAAATAAAACTAAATTGTGTGGCATGTAGGTAATTATCCCATTTATAATATATGCGATTTTTTTTATAATGATTTATAATAAATGTGTTGAGAATACATTTTTGAGACTAGAAATTATGCATATTAAAATGGAGACCTATGATTAGCTGAAATTCATGATATGGCAAAAATTTAGCTAATCATTTCAAACTGAATAGGCCTTACTCAAATTTTGCTAGAAATAAATTAAAATATTAAATAATATATTTTGGTTTTCGACGTCTTGCCAAATTTATCTCGAGAAATTTAGTTTGTGAGAAAACTCATTAAACAAATGAGTTTTTATTAGAATAAAATACATTATTATAAATCTATATGAGAAGATATTTTTATATATGTACTCATACGTGCGCTACTGAAATTTCGATGCTCTATAAAATATTCTGCAATCGTATATAAAGTATGATCTACCCATCTCGTGGCTTAATGCGTTATGCACAAATATCAAATGCCATTGTTTAAAGACTCATTTATTGTTCTTAAAGTAATAATATTAATGTGAGCAAAAAAATTTGGAAGAAATTAGTTCTTAACTCATTTATTGTTCTTCAAATATACAGATAGGGTTCTTTAATTTAGCCTCTAAGGCTTCGTCTGGTTCGAGGCGAAATTTTTATCCAACACAAATTTTAATTATAAAATTTAATTTTATTTCACATTTAATATAAATATAAATATTAGAATTTAAAGTATTTTATATTTTACATACTGTTTAATATTAAAATAATTTTTTTTTTATTAAATTTAAAAAATAATTTTTTTTATTTAAAAATAGTTCGAATCAAATGAGTTATTAGGAACAATAAAAAATAATCATTATACTCTCTTTTAATACAATCATTATTAATTGGTATCATGATTTTTTGTCTTGTTAAAATTTATATAAAAATATGTGGTGTCCTTAAAAAAAATATTTTTTTTCTTTTAATCTGCTTGTGGAATTTGATTATCAACAATTAAATTGTCATTTTTTTTTACAGTAAATTTGTCAAAATTTTGAAATAAAAAAATTGCTTTCCTTTTGATTTAAATTAATTAAACCACGTGGAGAATTGAAGGATAATGATGATGTCGGCCACCAAACGAACCCATGGCTAATTTACGGTCAAAATGATCATTGACTTGAAATTTTATTTTATTATTTTAAATTTTTAAAAATTAATTATATGCCATATTTAATATAAATTTAAATATAATAAATTTATTTTATTTTACATTTTAAATTCTCTTTCAATCTAATTTTTAATTTTATTTTATATCCTAAATAATTAGTAACCAAAATAAATAATTTTATTTTCTATTATTCATGTATTTTTAAGTCAGATAAAATCTCTAAAATAAAGATTTTTTTTTTTCGCTAAATGACATTAATAAATGTCAAAATAGAACCATTTACCCTCCAATTTTTGTAGAAATTATTTTGCATCGTTATATATTATGTCAATATATACACGTGTTGTCGAAACATAAATAAATTGTAGTTATAAAAATTATAATTTAGTAATATTTATACTTCAAATCTCGTCTCGCAGAAAGCTCAATATATAGTTTAATGGTAAAATTGGATTACGCATTTACATTAAATTAAATGTGTTTTTATTTATGGCAGTTGACCTTCTATTCATCGCCTCTTCTCTAAGCATGTACTCTTCTTTGTATAAAGTTTTATACTGATGAGTTTTTAAAATTGTCGATATAATTTTTTTTGAATCGTCTTGTTCTTCACATAAAAAACTTATGTTATCATTTTCTTTATTAATCTGAACTATCTCATTTGTACTAATATTTCTTAGTTTAGGTTGCTCTTTCTGAATTTTTTTTAATTTTTATTTTTATTTTCTGAAAGCCTCATGCTGCTCATTCATTTTCTTTCACTATAGGTCCTATTTAGCGCGATGATCAAAATTAAGATAAAAATAGTTCTAATTTAAATAATAATAATAATTATAATAATAAATAAAAAAAAGTTTTAATCATTCTACACAATTTTAATATAAAAAATATTATTTTACTTAACGTGCTCAATAATTTTCAATAAAAATATTGACTTTATTTCATATTTTATATCAAAATATTCGAATTGATTATTTTAATCTAAAATGTAAAATAAAGTTAATATTTTTATTAAAAATTATTAAGTACGTGAAGTAAAATAATATTTTTTATATTAAAATTTATAAAAAATAATTAAAAATTTTATTTATTTATTTATTATTATTATTTTTTAAATTAATATTATTTTGATCATCTCATCAAATCGGGCTATAATGTTCTGTCATAATTAATAAATTTTTTAAAATCAATTATATATATATATATATATATATATATTATGATTAATTAGTCATGATTTTTTACGAAGTGACTACTGTTAATTTTATCTTCAAGATTTCCTTTCAGGTTTAATGCTTTATAAATTAATTATTTTCTTCTACTTTTGTCTCTTTTATGTTTTTTTTTTGTCATTCTCAATTTATATTTCTTTGGTTTTTTAATCTTTTCATTTCTATTAGATCGATTAAAAGTAATTTTACCATATTGAATGAAAGAAATTTGAAAAAAAGAAAGCATATTATGAAAAAAAAAAAGCAAATTTTATAACTTAAAGTGCAGTAAATTCTCTTATTATGGGCTGTTTGTTTTGGGATTATTTTTAACTATGGTAAATAATAATTTTTAATGTGTTAAGTTGATTTTAAAATTTATAGAAGATTTAAAATAAAATTCAAATTTTGAGTGCTCGAGGTGGTTCTCTAATTTTACGTAAGTCTATAAAAATATAAAATATATATATTATACGAGTGTTTTCTATTCAAAAGTTTTTGTCTGTTTTTACCAAATTATATTAAGTTTCACAGTTAAGTTATTATTATAACTTTAATTTTCTTTCTCTATACCATATTTTATAATAATAAAATTTAATATTAAAAATTAACCATATTATACATTATATATATAACTTAAAATAAAAAATTATTTTATTTTATATTTATATATATATTAAAATAATAACTAACTAATATCACATTTTTTATACATTTCAATATAATAATTAATTTTATTTCAGATTATTTATAATTTTTAATAAAAAATATTTTTATTATTGGATTAGCCTACAGTGGATTACGAAAATCTTAGGTTCAATTTGTAAAATAAGTAAAATAAAAATGCAAATATTTGTATATATTAAAAATAGCTAGAAATAATATAGTTTAGATAAAAATATTTTTTATTAAATATTATAAATAATATAAAATAAAATTAATTATTATATTAAAATGTGTGAGAAATATAATAAAAATTAATTATTATTTTAGTATGTATTTAAAATATTAAATAAAGTTAATTTTTTATTTTAAATTATATATATAATGTAAAATATAATTAATTTTTAATATTAAATTTTATGAATGATGTAATATACTTATTTAAAATTAATTAAATTAATTTTAAATAAATTAAATAAGTAGACTCTAAATTTTATATGCGATGCAATATAATTATTTAAAATTAAATTAAGTTAATTATAATCTGAGCAAACAAATGAGCCCTAAAAATTAAAAATATAATAAAAATATATTTATTTATAGATAAATTGAATATAACTTTTAAAAGTCTCAGAATTTATACATATTGGTATATAAAATTTTAATTATAATATTTGAATTCCTACAGTGTTAAAATTTTTACATATCAGTGTGCTAATTTTAAATCATAAGAATTACATCATCGAAATTGATTATTTTTACATGTTAGAGGAGCTAATACAAATAAATTACTAACTTTTAAATACTTAAATGTTATAATTTAAATTTTGTAGGTCAATGTTCAAAAATTTTAAGAAATAATAATAATAATAAATAATTTTTTTAATCATTCTATACAAGTTATAATATAAAAAAATATTATTTATTTCACATATTTAATAATTTTTAATAAAAATATTAACTTTATTTCACATTCTAGATCAAAATACTCGATTCGAATATTTTAGTATAAGATATGAAATAAAGTAGATATTTTTATTAAAAATTATTAAGTTTGTGAAGTAAAATAATATTTTTTATATTAAAAATTATGTAGAATAATTTTAAAAATTTATTTATTATTATTATTATTTTTTAAATTAGTACTATTTTGATCCTAATTTTAGCCTTTGCACTAAACAGGGAATACTTATATACTATAATTCAAAATTTATAAACTATTATGTAAACAAATTTAAGATCTCAAGACCTATTTACAATTTGCCCTTTTTTTATATTAAATGAGTAAGATCTCAAGGCCTATTGTAAATTTTTTTTTATTATTATTTTGATTATTTCGTCGTTTCCCAGTTTCCCAGTTCCCAGTTTCCCAGTTTCACTTATTAATATTTCGTTTCTCTCCCTCCCTGCATGACACAGGAAGATGGAAAGACAAGGTGTGCACTGTGCGTGCAGCTCGAGGAAGGTTGGCATTTAGGGTTTTATATCATGTTTATTTCGGTCAAATTTAATCATAAAAGTGAAATAACGGTTTGACCAAATTAAATCGGCTAAAAATCAGTTCAATCGTTGAACTAGATGAGCTGATCAAACAGATAAAAGTTCATAAGTGCTTATTCACTTTTTATATTTTTCCAATTTAATTGATTTAATTATTTATGTTAATAGAAAATAAATTATTTAATTGATAGCCAATTAAGTAATGTTTGAAATATTAAGTTTTTTCTTTAGAATTTTCTATTTATTATTTTATTCCTATACCAACTTAATTTTTTTAAAAATATTCATAATATTTATAAAATTAAAAATATTTGTGATATAAATACGTGATCATTTGATTGATCGATGGTCTAATCGATTCATTGGTTTAGACTGATTAAACTTGTTAGATTATGAACTAGTCATTTGATTGGTTTGATTTCTAGTTCGATTCTGAAAACCTTAGTTTTAAGGTACAGTTGGAGTTAGAATGAAAATTTTAGTAAGTATTGATCTATTATGTCATATCCCTTTAATCTTTCTATTATTTTATAAGATTTATATTAATAAAATACTTTAAATTGATATTAAATTTAATTTTTGTCAATATCACTATTTGATAGATTTTGACATAATACTTTTGCCTATTGGCCAAAATAATTATTTTATTTAATTATAATTTTTTCCTGTATTTTTTTATTTTAAAATTTTATTTAGCAGCAAAACATCAAAAATTTGTAATTTTGTTTGTAAATGTAAACACAACATATATGCCTTTTACAAGAAATTTTCATTGAATTTAATATTCTATTTTATGATTTATTTTAAAGTTTTAGAGGTTGATTAATTAAGATGTTAATGAGCAAATAATTTTGCACTACAGAATTTATTGTATTTTATTTTTATTTATATAATTATTTTTTTTTTTTAAATTATATATAGTGATTGCTATTTAATAATTTGCTTAATTCAATTTTAAAATTTATTTTTTTTGATAAAAAAATTATCTTTTAATTATTTGAAAATTTTAAATATTTTTTGCTATTAAGTATTAAAATAATTTACTTGTAATTTTAAATTATCAAAAAGTTGAAATCTATTTGAAATTAACTTGAACTCGAGTTGAGTTGAGTCGAGTCCAGCTGATTTAACTCGTCGCTCCAACTCGACTCGATGTCACCCTAGAAGAAAATCTCTCTCTCGTTATCGATCTACTGAGAAATCGGACCTCTGGTCCCTTACCTTGCGGATGCCGCGGTTGCCGGCGGGGAATAGTGCTTGAAGGAGTCTTTGGATTGTATCCCCAGCTGCTTCTTGTTGGAGATTGAGGTGGAGAGGGAATCGACCGCCGGGGAATGGATGAGGTTCCAGGTTTTGTGATAAAATGTCAGCGACGGCGACGGATTATGCCAGGAACGGCGATGCCGAGAGGGGTATCGAGCAGGTAAGCTTCTTAGCCACTTCTTCACTGTAGCTATGAATTGGATGGTGCTCTTCTTTAACTGGTAGTTTGTCTTTGGGATTAATGCGTTAATGGTGGCATTGAATAGAATTCGATACTCTTGTTGTCGATGTTCTTTTCTGGAAATAAGTCTTCATTCATGTGATCGGACTTCCGAAATATTCCCAAAAAAGAATATTTAGGGTTTCACGCTTCGTCTTTTCTGCCGGATAGGATTTGTTGATATGTGGTTCCAGCGCTGCATCACAGCCATACACGTGGCATTTGGCTACTAACCTTATAATTATTATTTTTGCAGATCCCAAACCTTGTCCACGATGCTTGGGTTACAGCTCACAAACTTCATCCACGATGTTTCTAGCTCTCCCAGCCACATCGGGCACGATGTTTCCCAGCTCACCCCAAACATCGATGACGATGTTTCTCAGCTATACCTATCGCTGTCAGCGTGCTCTGGCTGCACCGTTTTCAATGCAGCATGCTTCTTCCAGTCACGCAAACCAGGTCCGCATGCTTCAGCCATCACGGACCCCAAGAAGACAAGCTCTTCACCCATTATTTCCAGCCCCTCCAGTGGCCGACAGCGGTGGGACCATCAGCGTGGGCTCAGTATTGTTTATACTTTTTCCCCTCCGGAAAACTTGGGCGGAGCTCTCCTTCCACCCGCCTATAAATATCCCTGAACAAAGCTTCAGGGAGAAAAAAGAGAGAAGAAGAGCACTCTCATCTTTCCACCGTACTTGTATTAGAGCTTAAATTAAGAAAGCTCTCCCTCTCTCTGGCTCCCTCTTCTAACGATTGTACTGGTCTCCAAGGCCTTCTTTTTCTCTTTCTAGTGAAATTAATCACCCGGCCGCTCGGTGGACGTAGAGGATTTCTTCCCTGAACCATCTTAAACCTCCGTGTTTTGCTCTGGATGCTCTCTCTCATTTAAGTTTTAACCGTCAGGCTCAGTTTTCTGCGTGCCGCCGTCTCTCGGGACTCTCTCTTTTTCTCTGTGTCTCTTGGGATCCCCTACATCTCACGTCAACAGGATTCATCGTTGAAAATGACTGTGATAGAGTTTGGCGATTGTGATCTTTTTAAAATATAAGTTTAGATGGTTCAGAATTGGCAGTTTCTTTTTTGCCTTCATCATGTCTGATCGGATGAAAAACCTAGTTCTTCTCTTCACATATCTTTTCTCTTTACGGAATTGCTCCTCTGTAGGACGAAGTTTCTATAAAGCCATACCGAGAAGGGCATGATTAATTTATGTGCAATGAGTAATAAAGTGAACTCTATGCACGATGCATCCTTGCCATACATGTGGGATTGGTAGTCACTAATAAAATAAGCTTTTTAAAGCACTCTTTTATGAAATACACAATTTAGCTTAACATTTTCAACTTCTATGTAATGTAACACAACCCATATTGTAGAATTCACTATATGCACTCATTGCGTATGTCTGCGTGTTTTGTTCTTCTGGCTATCCTGTTATTCTCTATTCATATATGATGGTTTATACTGTTTACCTAAGCAATGATAAAGAAACCTTATTTCTTTGAATACAAGTTTATCTAACAAAGTTTAAATGTTGAAATGTTCACAAACAACGGTTGGAACTTTAGTATTAGCAAAAAATTTAATAACAAATTAATTCTTTCTATTCTTCAATGATGTTCGCACAAAATGCTTTGTTCATGTTTCCAAGTTGAGATCACCTAGACGATTTCATTTCAAAATTCACAAGTAGGTAGTTGATACCTAAGTTTAGCTATAATCCCTTACTGCAGGAATGAAAATAGGACAATATGCACCTTATAAGGGCAATTAAATCTTGCTTAGGTTTATGTGTATGAATAGATGGCTAAAACCTAAAATTAGAGCTTCTTTTCATTATTATTGAGAGAGAATATCATATCATTTTTGAAATCCCAGGATAGTTGCAATTATAAAAGAAATTATGAGGAAATTGGTGAATCCAAATAAAGGCTCAACCCGTTGTTGTGTTTACAATGTCTAAGATTTTAGTTTGAAATAGCTGAAAGCTAATAATGAATTGAATACTAATTTTGCATTGAAGTTATGACTTTTTTTTGCTCTGATACATATCTTTTGAAGGTAAACTGTGAAGCATTGTCTAAGCAAGTAAAGGTTTTCTTTTAGTCGAGGCTTTTTTTTTTTGATGGACTAGTCCAGACTATTACTGCCATTAATAAATGGACATATTCACTGAACTATGGACGCAGAGGGAAACTCAAATTCTGTCCATTCAGACTTTCTAATGTGAAGTCTTGCAATTTGGACCATTCCATATTTTTATATGAACTAGCATCCTTTTACTAATTATCTAAGTGATTTACAGACATTTATCAATATTATAACAATAGATACGTTTGCTGTTATTTACATTATGGTCTTATGAAAAATGCCCAGAATCTTGAGTATTGCTTTAAAACATTAGCTTTCTGTTGTGTAGTTCTATACTTCATTATTATTTTTTCAAGGCACAAGCATTGTCGATCAGGATCTTCAGTTTCTTAAGGTGAAAACTCTGAGAGGATATTTTATAATCAGGTCTGGTTTGTACTCCTTTGACTTTCATCTTACATAAAATTCTGTTAAGAAAGGAGAGTGATCTTAAATTCTTGATACAGTAGTCAGGTATCCCCATTTATCACTATGGAGATCATGAATTTGAATGTGGATACAACTGCTCAGTAATGTAGAGGGAAGTCAATATATGTTTAACACCTCTTCGAGCTGTACGAGGATTATGGTATCATATACTACTTATACCCTTGAGTATATTCGAAAAAAAGTTGGTGTTACATCAATTAAGGATAAATTTAGAGAAAGTCGGCTTAGATGATTTGGACATACAAATCGTAGGCCAATTGAAGCTCCAGTTAGAAAAATTGAGTTATTAGATCTTGCCTATGCACAAAGAGGAAGAGGAAGATTAAAGAAGACATGACAAAGAACTATAAGAAGCGAATCTTATTTACTTAGACTTAGATAAGAATTTAATAATTGATAGAGCATAATGAAAATAAAGAATTCATGTAGCCGACCCCACCTAGTGGGATTAAGGCTTGGTTGTTGTTGTACTACTTATACCCTTGTACTGGTCATATGAAAGAAACTTGCTGGTTTTGAAGTATGCGAGTACTAGGAATGAAGAAAAAAAAGTAGAATGGTCTACATGCCTCTTTACAAGGAAAAGAGATAAAAGGCTCTTTTTCTTTTATACTAACGAGTGGATGGATCCACTTTTGAAAAACTCGCAGAGGCAAAGTCATCAAAAGAGGCTTGGTATTCAAAGGCAAAGAATGTGTAAAATGCATCTGTTTGCAAAAATTGCGAGCGGAGTATGGATCTCTCCATATGACCGAAATGGAGAGTGTTTCGGATTACTTCTCTTGGTTATTGGTAATAGTAAACCAATTGAGAACATCTGGTGAACAATTTGTGGAGAAGATTTTTAGATCACTGCCTTCGAAATTTGAACATGGAATTAGTTGTTGCAATTGAAGAGCCCAAATATGTTTTGACTCTTTCAATAGAATAATTATTGGGTTCATTACAAATTCATAAGCAACTCATGAACTGGGAGATGGAAGGCACATCTACAGTGCAAGTTCTCAAATCAAAGTTTAAGAAGAATGGTGAAATACAAAATGATTGTGGAAGAGGTCAAGTGCGAAGAGGCAACAGAAATTCTCGTGGTGAAAGAGTTCATGAATTTGAAGATACTCAAATTCAAATTCATCTAAAACTTTCAATAGTTTACTTAGAAGAGGAATGCGGGGAGGAAGTAAGGCATTGTAACATTCCGTAATCTAAAATAATAGAGGCACTTTTTGGGGTAAAATTGTGGGGCTAATGATGAAAAATTTCATAATTGAGCGTGCTTGGGTTGAAGTAGCACTGGGATGGGTGATCTCCTGGGAAGCACTCACGTCACGCAGTTTTCTTAAAGCCAAAGCGAACAATATCTTTATATTTGAAGCACGGGATGTTACAAGCATGGAGAAAAATTCACCGGAGGGTGCAATAGAAAATCTAACATACAATGTTATAATTGTAATAAATTCAGCCATTGCAAAATGTAGTCCAAAACAATTTCTTCACAGGTAGAGGTCATGAAGAATAGACATCACTTCTTTTATCTACTCAAATTGATGGTGGAGATGCTCAAAGTAGATGGTATCTTGACTTTGGCGCAATAAATCATATGTGTAGGAGAAAAGACTACTTGAAGGTTTGAGAGAAAAAGAGCTATTCAAAGTTCTAGAAGAAAAAAACTAGGGAAATATTAAATTTTGAGATGCTTCAAAGATTTCGATTGAAAGCAAAGGCAAAATCAAATTTATCGAGAGGGCAGAGTAAGTAATTACATTTCAAATATCTTTTATGTTCCTAATTTGAAGAGTAGTATTTTGAGCATAGGAAAAACGTTGGAGAAGCAAGATTGTATAGCTAACGGTTTCATCTTTCTAAGCTTGCTTTTACCTAAATTTTTTAAGAAGTTTTTCCTCGCTTAATTGTTATACTATATTTCTTTCTTTTCTCTAAAATTATAAAATTTAATTTTGAATTTCTACAAGTTTAACCCTTAGCAAATTGGTGCATGTATAGAGCTTTTCATTGTAATTTTTCTCTCTGTATTTAAATTGTAATTAAGCTAGCAAGTCTAGCAATACTTTCTATTTTTTTCTGATTTTCTCCTTAGTACTATGTGTATTTGTAGGTTTGCTTGGTTTTGGTTCTTGCAAAAAGCCATAGTGTGTAGGTTTCGTCAGCTTTGGTTTCTGCAAAAAGTTTTGGTATGTAGGTTTGCCTGGCTTTAGTTCTTGTAAAAAGTCATAGGATTGTATTGAGTTTAGGATTTATGATTTAGGATTTAGGGTTTAGGGTTTGTTCAGTTTTGGTTCCCGTAAAAAATTGAGGAGAATAGTGGAATTTCCCATTTGATGAGTGTGGGGAGTGAACTAGGCGGGAAGTCAAACCATTATAAATTCATTGTGTTCTTTTCTCTTTTGCTTCCTACTTCTTTTGAATTAAATTATTATAGCATATTTAAACTTAAATATTTTGAAGTTAAAGTAAAATTATAATATTTTTATGTAAAACAGATATATAATTAGTAAATTCTTATTTGGTAATTTTTGAATTTTTTCGGATCTATTTCTGAACTACTTTGTAAATTTTGGTCAATTTTTAAAATCGATCGAATTGGTCAGGTAGGATTTTTTGCACAGCTATTCTCAGTCAAGGTGAACTCAGAACTCAGTGTATTTGCTCAAGCTGAAACACTTAAGCATAGTACTTCTTCTTATTCTTAATTCTGAATTAAAATTAATTAATTATTTTTAATTTTAAATTCACCTTTTTCTCTGGGGAAGTCTCTGGGCCAACAAGAGAGAGTGTATGAAGAGAGAGGAAAAGAGGCTAGTTGTGAAAGTGAGAGAGACATGAGAGAGAGGGTAGGAGTAAAATTAAAATTTTTGAGATTTTAAAATAAAAATATTCTCTAAATGCTAACGAAAATTATCAAATTAGACGTATTATATAATAGTCATAATTTACATTGACCTTTATTATTATAAAAATTTCAAAATACAGACCCTTCAGTAAATTTTTGTGAATCATAAATCAAACAGTAATTATGCGTTAACTATAAAAAAATTTCGGTAATTAATTCTAATTTTATTTCACATCAAAACAATATGAGAGTTGTTATTTCTAGATCAAAGAAATAACCTCCAACTGCAACGGAGGCCAGAGTATCAGCAGTATAACATGTAGATTTTTGATAGATCCTGTTAGGCCTATAAACGTGTTGGATTTGGATCGGATTAGCCTTGATTCAGATTCGAATTCATTTAAGGCTGTTTCGATCTTGATATATTTAAATTTGAATCAGATCATACCTCGGATCAGATTTGCCTTTATTGATTGGTTCGGATTCCAAGTCAGATTAGTTTAGTACTTTGCACAAATTCAAACAGTATTATATATATATAATCTCATTTTATTTTGGATTAATTAATTGATATATTAGTTTTGAAATAATATTATTTTAATAGATGAAAATTATTCATTCATTTTTCAAAATGTAATACAAGAATTTGTGATGGAGCTCATTGAAAATTGAAACAATACCCTTCCTCAAAACCATCTTGTTCGTTAAAAGTAACTAAATTTCTTCTTTTTTGGTAACTTTTTTTTTGCACTTATATGTAATTTGTATCTTTTAACTAAAAAAAATAATTAAAACTTATTCCGCCCAAACTAAATTCTTAATAAAAAAATTAATAGCAATTATATAGAATTTTTACATACATAAAATTTATATGAAATTACNAAATTAAAATACATAAATTCATAAATATTTAAATTATTATTTATATTAATTAATTTATTTATAACATTTAATTAATATATTAATAATATAATTAAGATTAAGGTCAATTGAGAAATATGAAGTTCACTATCAAAGAATATGATGTGAAATATGTGAATTGTATAAAATTTAAATGAATATGGTGTGATAGTGGTAATATTTATGAATTGATGGTGAAATATGTAATTTTGTGTAAATTTTATGTACTGTATGTAAAAATTTCTTATTTTTTTTTATTTTAGACTATCCATTTGGATTTTT
Organism: Apostasia ramifera; assembly: GCA_019297695.1. Classification (NCBI taxonomy): domain Eukaryota; kingdom Viridiplantae; phylum Streptophyta; class Magnoliopsida; order Asparagales; family Orchidaceae; genus Apostasia; species Apostasia ramifera. The sequence continues at coordinate 72,823 of JAEMOT010000003.1, read as the reverse complement.
TTTGTTTTTAAGTTAATTAAGAAGATTTTTTAATTTAAAATACTTACAAATAATTCTTTAATATTAATCAAGAAATTGAATGGTATATGTTTGTTTAGTTAATGAATTGATTTAATTAAATTAATAGTTAAATTAATATTTTAAATAAAAATAAAAATAAATTAATTTATTAATAATAAAATATTTTTATTAGGAATTTAATTAATATTAAAAAATTTATTTATATTTTGAAAAATTAAAGAATGTATTTAATTAATTTAAAATTAGATGAATATAATAGTTTAGAGGACCTAATTGTTATTAATATTAGTAAACGAGTAGTATTAATGGCATCAACGGTGGTTGACTGCTGTAGGTGCATGACTTGAAACTTGAACCACTTCACTTTCGGCATGATTAAATAATTAATTTATATTTTTAATTTTATTAAAAAAATTTAAAATAAATATATTTAATAAAGTAGTCCAAGTTGAATTTAAAAATATAAAATAAAAATTGGCTAACAATTTGGTGATCGTTGCTTGCGTTGCCTAAAATTTGGGTGACTTCGAGTTACCCAAAATTTGCGTGGCTCCTGTGTGTACTTTGAGCGACTTCTTGGCAATGATTTGCTGGTTGTTGGAGGAGTTGCTTGAAGTTTAGGCTACTCCACTTAATCGATCAGTCCTTGATAGGCCTAACAATGAATTAGAAATGGGTTGAGTTGACCCCGACTTGGATTCAAATTTATATACATCTGATTGACATAGTTGATTCAGATCCACTCGGGTTGGAAATTGGATTGAGTCGGAACTCAAGTTTTCGAGTTTGATCTATTTACAATAACAATTATTGTTTGAAGTTGTTTTTATAATCAAATTTACAATAATGTTAAATTTATTAAAAATAAATAAGAAAAAAATATTATATTTTTATGAATAATTGAGTAATTTAATATAAAAATCATTATTTTTAATATATATATACATAGTGTGAAATATAAACTTATATGAGTGAACCAGAAAAATAAACATTATATACTATAATCCGCTAATATAATGTATAATTTTTTTTTCATTAATTAATTATAATGATGCTCTCTATTTAAACTTCTCTATAAAAAGATTATTAACTGCAACATATACTTATATGGATTATAAATTAGACTATATAAATGGGCCGAGTTAATAGTTATTCATATTTGATCTGTTTATTTGTAAACAAATATGATTAATAAACAAAGCAGATTAGTGAGTCAAAAAGAATCTATTTAAGACTTTAATCGAATTAGAACTCGGATCAGATTGCATTATGATCTGAAACATTGAGAGGCCTAGCCATCGGCAATAAACAACCTTCTCCATTTTTTCATCATTTCACTTTTTTACCCCTTTTTCTTCCCAAATTTCACCCCTCAAATCCCTCTCTCCCTCTTCTTAATTCGTCACTCAATTCACTCATGTTTTATCAACTTTTCATCTTGTAGGTGTAATAATTTTCTCACGTCGCATAGAATTTTCAAAATTTTAATTATTTATTATAAAAATTAATTAATTAATCATAACTAAGTAATTAAATATGACATGCAGCCAAGAATAGGTGGCAGGGGAGACGCATGCAGAGCCTTTACTAGCTATTAACTCATCAATGAAGCCATCTATAAGGTGTACATTGTGCCGCTCATCTCAAACAGGTTCGTACACTTGAGTTGAAGACCCACCTTCATATGCTGAGGGACTGGTCAGTCACAAATCCCCTATTGACCATTACACTTCAGGCTATTGATCTCAAGTTATTACGTTTTTGGAATTTAATAGATTCGATCATTTTTTTATTACAATAATTAATTGTGAACCAGCATGTTGCTTGATCCGATTCTAACACTGAAGCTGAATTACAAATCAAATTCGTTCCAATCATAAAATTTATTGTGATATTTATTTTTTATTATAATAATAAATTAATAGAATAAATAAAATTATTATTTTAAATATTTATAAGTATTTTTGATAAATATTATTATCATATTAAATTTTCAAAAAAATAATAATTTGATCCAACTAATTGCTCTGAAGTACGATTTTTATAGTATTGCTCTGAAGGCGTTTAAGAATCTCAAAAGTAAGACGGGCAGCGAGAGAGAGAGAGAGAGAGAGAGAGAGAGAGTGAGACTTCACTTCGGTTTCCCCGATGCGGCAGCGGAGTTTCTTCAGATCCGGCGACGGCCCAATCGTCCCGGCGGCCCCTGGCCGGCGCACTCCGGACCATCCTCCCTATGCCGAGGTCTCTCTTTCGATCTACCTCTGAACTCATTCTTCAGATCCTTCTTTCGCTCGATCTTTTCTCATGCTAGGGCACAACATCTCGCCGGAGATGATGAGCAGATGGTGCAGGCGGCGTTGCGAAATCTGGCAGAGGAGGGCGGATCGACGGTGGAATCGATCTCCGCCTATATTCTATCGGCCTACGAGGGCCTCCCCTGGGGCCACGACAAGCTTCTCCCTTACTACCTCGGAAAGCTCATTGTCACCGGCGAACTCATCTCTCCTTCTCCTGGACGGTACCAGTCCGCGCTGCAGCCCACTGTTACGCTCTTCTCCGACATTCCCCCACCATTGGGCCCCTGCCGCCGCCGGGGAAGACCATCCCTTTGGCGAGGACGTGGGAGACCCCCGTCTAAGGTCTATCTCCCGGAGACGGAGATGTGTCTTCATCGGGGACGCGGAAGGAAGACACTCCGGCGGAGGCGAGGAAGGCCGTCTCTCAGGCGAGGTGGTGATGTCGGTGAAATGCGGAATCCGAGCCCGGTTCCTGGGCTTCAGATAACAAGTGAGAACAAGATGAGCCAGGACGGATCCCCCTCGAAGGTCTACCTCCCCGAGGCGGAGGCGAGTCTTCCTGGGGGAAGGGGAACGAAGACGCTTCGGCGGAGACGAGGAAGGCCGCCGCTCAGGCGAGGCGGTGACGTCGGCGAGAGGCAGAGTCCGAACCAGGCTCTTGCGCTTGAGGTAACAAGTGAGCACAAGATGAACCAGGACGGATCCCCATCCGAGGTGTACCTCCCTGAGGCGGAGACGCGTCTTCCTCGGGGACGGGGAATGAAGACACTCCGGCGGAGGCGAGGACGGCCGCCGCTCAGGCGAGGCGATGATGTCGGCGAGATGAGGAATTCGAGCACTGTTCTTCGGCTGCCGAGCCCGGTTCTTCGGCTTTGCGGAACAAGTGAGAACGATACAAGCCAGGACGCATTCCTCTACAGACCCGCTGAGGGATGGGTTCGCATGAAAGCACAAGACGGCAGCGGCAGCGGCGGCGGCGGCGGCGGCGAGCCTTCGATTTGGGCACCCGGGGATGACACTGTAGATTCGTTAGATTCCGGCCAGAGGGCATCTCTGGCGGGAGATGCGCCGATCTTGAAGTCTCCTGAAAAGCCTGAGCTGGACTGCAGGCAGTCGCCGGCGGGAGAAGGGCCGCCGACATCGACTGCGTTGGTGCTGGTTCCCGAAGGACAAAACGCGGGCAAGCGGGCAGGTTTTTCGGGCCAGAAAAAGGCTAGGGGAAAGCATCGAAAGCTCTGGTTTCAAGGGTAAAAAGGGAAAGAAATTTGGGAGCCTTTGACCATTTTGGTTTTCTGAATTTTTGTGAAGATATCAACATGGACTTTAGAAAAAAAAAAAAAACTATTTTCACAATTCTTCTAATTTCTTTGGATAATAATTTTATTTATTAAATATGTATATATTTTTCAACGCATTAACTCATTATCAATGGACATGTTTGGTTCATACATCATTTATGATCATGCTAAAAATAAAACGAATAATTATGTATATAATAGTCTATATTATCATAATTATATGTATCATATTTATTTTCAAAAAATTATATTTTAATTTAAGAAAAAGTCTGTAGGGTGTAAGAAAAGTATGTAGAGTGTAATTTTTAGGCGTGTGACGTGTAATTTTTAAAAAAAATATTTTATATATAAATATGATGATATGAAGTATTATATATGTAAATGTCCCAAAATAAAAATAGTTTATTTTATTATAAAATATTAAATTAAATTTTATCATTATTTTACATAATTTTTAATATTAAAAATTTATTTTATTATTATTTTATATTATTTTTAATATATGAATTAATTTTATTTCATATTTTACATTATTTTTTATTTAATTAATTTATTATATATATTTTTAAATAAATATATAATTTTTTATTTCAAAATTAAATTAGATTTTTTTGCTAAATATAATCTTATATATCTCTTTTGAGATTCATAAACTTTGTTTAGTTGTATCAAAAAAGCCCTCGAATTTTTTTTAAAATATTTTACTAATATTTTATATTATATGTAAATTTAATATTAAAATTTATTTTATTTATATTATAATATTTAAAATTAATTTTATTTTACACATATTTTAATTAAAAATTAATTTTATTTTTAAGGGTAAATTAATTTTATTTTATATTATGATATTAAATTAATTTCTTTTCTTTTTTATTTAAATAAATTTAAAAGTTCATTCAGATCATAATATTTTTCCTTATAATATTTAGAGCCATTTTATTTATATATCTAAAATCTAATTGTTAATATTCATATATTAAATGCATTCATGATTTGTTCACATTTTTCTATAAATATATAATTTATATTTCTATCAAATTAAAATAAAAGAGATAATAAATGTATTTTTAAGAAGAGAACTTTTTATTTGAGCCTATGATTCCATACAAACCAAGGCATTTAATAAGAGAACTACATCAGTTCACATAGCACCTCGCGTAAAATTAAATGCATGATTCGATAGTGGGTCACAATATAAAAAAAAATCATCGACTCTCCAACAACACTAATTAATACTATCACTATTAGCAAGAGCAATATAACCTCTAATATCAGTGATGATAAGAGCCACAAGATAACATTTATCGTGTTGGACTCAATAATTCAACTTATCTTCATTGTCATACATTTCGCCTAAGCGGGGGGAGAGAATGCCATGAAACTGTTTGGATCTCGTTGTGATAATCACCCATATGTGATGTCAAACGCCCAGAAATACTGAATGTCTCATTAGAAGTTCTAATTAATGTGTTGATCTTGATCTATACATAATTTTCTCGAGGAGATTGCTAGATCGATGGGGATCGAGGTGCCTAAGTAGAGGTCCCTTTGTCAACTACTTTGCATGGAAGATAGTCCCTCAAAATTCTTCATATTTTACTCTAGTTTTTTTATTAGCGATACAGAGGAAATATTTAAAAGATATACTGGTTATGTGTCTGCCAAATACTTTATGCAATTGCACAGAAAGCCGCTATATCTTCAAAATTGCTATATCTATGATATAGGAGTAGAGGTTAAGAGGTCAACAAATATACATTTCTTAAAGAATAGTAAACAATGCTAAACTAATGAAGAGCTCCACACTTCTAGTGCCTTGTATTTCGAGTCAATTGCATTGTAGCTATCCTATATCCCAATTTGACTGAATATTTAGTCATTTTGTTGTCATTCTAGATTAAGAAGTCCTTTCTATTGTCGTATCTCATCAGAGCCTCCAAAATTATATCTTGATTAAGATAATGTATGGACCAACTTGTGAACCCGACCTAAACCCAATTCGAGAATTTTAGATATAGGTTATGAATTTTAACCTCTTTATTTAACGGATCGGGTTTGGGTTGTAAATAATTCAGTCGTGTTTAGACTCGAGTTACCTATTTATAATTAATTATTCAATAAATGAATCGGGTTAGTTGGTTGACCTAGCCCATTTATTAATCAAACTAAATTTGGGTCATTGATCTTGATCTGTTTAATAATTGGGGTAAATTAGGGTTGAGCTTTCGGTTTTGATGTGATTTGGGTTGAACTAGACATGCCAACTTGTTTTGCTCCCCCTAGTCCTGATCAATAGACCAGAATTGTAACCACACCAATCCCAATTTTGTGAATCCAAAATCAGTGTTTGGACCAGTGGATTTGTGTCCTCCAATCTTAGTTTTGTAATGGGATTGAATGAGGATGGCAGTCAATTGGTATCTAAAATACTTCACTTTCCTTCTATTGTTGATTCTCCAATGAAGACTTCCTTTTTTAGGGATGTAAATGAACTGAGTTGAGCCATATAGTGGCCTGTTCATGTTCATGTTCGTTTACAAGAATCGAGCTTGGGCTCGACCTCGAGCTTGAGCTTGAACTTGTTTGACTTGATTCGGGGAACATAAATGTATTTTTGAGCTTGGTTCATATAGTTCATGAATAAGCTCATTAATGTGTTCGTGAATGGGCTCATATAAATCTAAATTTATGAATACGAAAACCTTAGACAAGTTCTTATATATCAAGGATATTAATATATTTACGAATAAATTTGTCATCATGATTCATGAATTTTTTCTTTATTAATAAATAAGATATACTAAAATATCTAAAAAGATGTCACGTCGAGTCTTATAATTAAAGGGCTTGTTCATAAACTTCAATGTGTTTGAAAGATTAACATTTCTATATTATATTTTTAAGGATGGAAAAAATATTTGAACGTTGGAGAAACAAAACCCATCTTTGTTTAAGATCACGTTTATTAAAAATCGCATAAAGTTTTGACAATAACATTTCATTCATATCAAATTCAAAAAATATATTACAATATATTACTTTTTATAGGATTTTAATATTATCATAAGCCAAACAACTAACTAAGTATATATTAAGTGTGGTTTAGTTTCCACTTCCCATGCTAGAACTCTTAGATTGCTAGCTATCTGAGGATTAACTCGTCTGTTATTCTTTTTTATTTATATGAAGACCAGAAGAATTAGTCTTTTAGATAACTGATTAGTTGTATCATTGAACTTCTTGTTGGCTTTCACTCCCGGAATACCTCTCTAATGATAAATCACTTAAGAGTGCTCTTTATATGGTCGCCAATTTAATTTGTCTTCGATGATGGGCCACTTCGAGTGTGCTCTTTGTGATTAACTCTCATTGGCTTCGCTTCTTATAATAAAAAGCTCTCTCTCGATTGTAACACAAAAGCATTGGCAACAATAACTACGCACAATCTTAGTAGCTCTTTTATAGTAGGAAGACATGAATCACCTCTTCACAAAAATTCAAGATTTTTCCTTGATATTGCTTTCCCACTGAGCCATATCCACAACCAATTTGCTAGAGAGAATGACATGGTCACTCCCAAATAACATGTTTGCGGTTCTCTGTAACGCAGATGATGATTCGATTTTGAGTCAATTCTGCTTCAGCCTAAAATTGAATTGAAGATTTTTTTTATTCGATCTCAATCCGATCCAAAATATGAATGAGAAGAGTTCAATTTAAGTTTTGATTAATTTTTAATCTTTCGGTCAAAATGTTATCCATCTTGATCTAATGGATAGAAATAAAAAAAATTAATCTATAATTAATAGAGTTTGAATGAATAAAGATTGTGAAGAAGATTTTAATATAATTATTCATTAAATTATTATGAAAAATTTAATATACTGATAATTTTTTTATTGTTTATTAATTTAATTTTGAGTCGGCTTGATTAGTTCTGATGTTGAATGAAATTAAATTAATAAAAATTAAATGCTATAAAATAATTTATTAATCAACTTATTAAATTTGATACAACTTTGGTTATCATCAATGAGAAGTTATTGGGTTTCGGACGGTGCGCCGTCCGAACCCAATAACTTCTCCATTTTTCTGTTAGAGAAGTTATTGGGTTCGGACGATGCACCGTCTAGAACCCAATCAGAGGGCGCTACGTGAGAAGTTATTGAGTTCAGACGGCACACCATCTGGAATTTAATCAAAGGGTGCCATGTGTGCCATACAACTGGTCCGGGCATACGTGGCGACCCTCCCTGTTTGGCGCGAGGACCAAAACAGGACCAAAATGGTACTAATTTAAAAAATAATAATAATAATAATAAATAAATTTTTTAAATCATTCTACATAAATTCAAATATAAAAAATATTATTTTACTTTACATACTCAATAATTTAAAATAAAAATATCAATTTTATTTCACATTCTAAATCAAAATATTTAAATCGAATATTTTGATCTAAGATGTAAAATAAAATTTATATTTTTATTAAAAATTATTAAGTATGTAAAGTAAAATATTATTTTTTATATTAAAATTTATGTAAAATATTTAAAATAATTTATTTATTATTATTATTATTATTATTTTTAAATTTAATACTATTTTAGTAAAATATTGTTTTGGTGCCAGGGCTATGAGTCTTCTCCTGTTAACAGCCATTCTTGCCCTTGTATTTCTTTGCGCCCAAGGAATTAAACTGACTACTGCTGTTGCTACCTCTTTGCCCTCTTCTTCTCGGGTTTTTGATCGGCAGGTAGAGACTGAAGATCGCACCACGGACGCGAAGATGGCGCGGTTCTTCGAGACCGTCGGATCCTTCTTTGGTGGCGGCGATAACATCCCCTGGTGCGATGGCGACATCGTCGCCGTAAGAATCTATCGTCTCTCTTCTCGAAACCCTATCGGCGTTTTCTTGCACATTTTTCTGTTCATTTGGCGACTGTTGATGGAGATATTCTTGGATTTCAGCCGTAGATTCGTTCATTTGCACTGCTTTTTGCCTGTTTGGAGTGTTTTGAAGTCTGTATCTGGTTTAAATCATCCATATGATAACTTAAATCTTTGTTTCTCCTGCACAAGTTTGATTTACATTTTCAATCTTTTGGCTATTGCCATGTATTAGCTAAATTGAGGCTTTTAGAGCCTAGAGGCATGAGCGGCTTATATGGCATATAGATGTGGATTACGCTTAGGGTTGCCTAAAAGTTTTATTTTCCCATTACCGATTTAGATTTCATTCGTACTTGTTCTTTTTGTTTTGCATTTAGTTTAGGCTTGTTTAGATTGGGGGTGGGATTGGCTAATTTGGGGTATGCTATACCAGTTAATAATTTACCCTAACTAGGGTAGGAGATTTAGCCTCATATGTTGTTGATTACTAACTTGTAATAACCCAAGATCTTGTTTTGTTGTTTAATTACTTAACTTGAGGTAAAAATCTAAATCAAACAAAAATGAAACTAATAAAAGCTTGAATCAAAATGAATCCAACAAAAAAATTCTTCATATATGAACAAATGATCAAAAAGTTAAAATTATATTATAGTTTTTGAGAAGAACCTGTGTCATATTAACTTCAAAAATTGCTGCGTAATCTTTTTGTAAAGTAATTGGATACAAATCAAAGCAAACATTAGCAAAAGGGTTAAATACATATAATACTTCTTGTTACGATAAGTTTATACAACACTTAAACTCTATCTAAAAAGAGTTAGAGGGCAAAGTTACAACTCCGCCGCTTAACTCAACCTTCAACTGAAAATGAACACCACCATTACATCACCAAGAAGCAGGCTCCATTACATTTTATGGCACAAAATTATTTATGTTTCTATGCCAATTTTGTTTTTCATGAAACACTATGACAGGAATATGTCCTCCATTAATAACACCTAGAACATCTTTGAATTATGACTAAAATTTTGAGTTATTTGTAGTGTGTAGATGACATAGTGAGGCTGCATCTTGGAGTGCAATGAAATTGTTCTTCAAGGGCAACATACCTAATAGAACCTAGTTGAAGTTTTGATTAGCTGTTTTCAATGAGTGTTGGAAGAATTTGCATGTAGCATGATACCTAACTGCCTAGGAAATGACTCATAGAAAAACTATTAATTGTTCGACCATTGGCATGAGCTATGCATTCTTAAGAACAACACGTTCCACCATGATGTCTCTCAAATTGATGAAAGCCAGTGCCGACAGGCAAAAGCAATTGTAGACCTGAACTTCATGGTCACTTAAAATTTTTTACACACTTTGTCGGGATATGATTTGTCATACATATCATGAGGAATTCTTGTATTAGATTGGTTCGATTAAACTAGTCCATTGAGAGCCTCATCACCTCTTTATATAAGCTCGCTATCAAGTTAGCTACTTCATTGACATACAAGTGGCTAAGGTGTATGTAGAAAAGGTACAACGTAGGATATATAGATTAGAAGGGTAACATATGTTGGATCTAGAGAAAAATAAAATAACACAACTAATTATTTATATTAAGTAATGTAAATCTAAAATTTTTAATTATGTTTGTTCACCCCCCCTCTAGACGCTATACTTGATCCTACTCTATTGACCGTAATTAAGTGTATATATTTCACTTGTTTCTCCTTTTACGTATGACTTTGAAAATGAATTTATTTGCATATCAAATTCTCTAAAGTATTCTTACTTTTATCTAGAATATTTTTTATTGAATACAAAGATTTATGTGGTAGAATATATTCTATTCTAGGTTCCAATTGACTGCAAATTATCTCAATGTCTAACCTAATTGTGTATAAATGTTATGTGTTTGGAATTTGGTAAGAAGATTTACAAATAAGATGAAATTCAATGCCATGTACCTAATTATCTTTTATTTTCACTGTTTAAAGAAAAAAATTCTTCTAAATTGGCTATGTACTAGGATGCACAGCACAAGTATGATGCAGAAAAAATAGTTTTGTAAATCTCATAGCTGAAGAATTAAAGATAGCAGTGTATAATGGAGATTATGGTTACTACAGGGAATGGCCAGGATGGGGGCTGTGGGAATGACCTCAATTTGTTTTTGATAGTATGCTAGGTATTTGGGTGGATAGGAAGTAGCCTGGTTGATTTTTTTCCTTTTTGTTTTGTGAGCGTATGAATGTGAGGGAAGAGCTAAATAAAGGTTTATTATTTGATAGAGTGCAATGGAAACAAATGGTTCATGTAGTCGACCCCACTTAGTGGGATAAATGTTTGGTTTGTTGCTGTTGTATGAATGAGGGAGAACTATTAATAGATGTATATTTGGGAATATCTATCCTTTATCTTGATTTTACATTTCATTCAGAATGAACTGTTTTAGGACTAAAATCCATCCAAATGTCTGAAAGTTGGCTACTTGACAGTTGAGACTAAAGGTAGTCGGCTTCAAATTTTTTTAGGGTAACTTGTATTCGGGTCCTTGAGATAGAATGATACTTGCAAATTTGTTCTAATTTTTTAAAATTTCTAACTTAGGTTCTATGTGATTTAAGGAGTTGGATTCTTCCCATGTAAGCATGATGCAATTTGAGGACCTGGAATCTTCCTAGCTAAGCAAAAAACAGCAATCTCCCTAAATTTTGAGCTTGCCGTTGTTTTAGCAAGAGAGCCACGATAGTAATGCACTTTATATATTACAGGTACAGGAGACTTTTGATATGTCTACCAAGGGATATACCTGCTATCATGATCCTTGATATGATGGGATATTTGTGAGCCATTAGTTTGTGAGTTTTTGGTTGTCATGCTAAGTCAGACTCACCTATTGACCTCGACTATGAGTCCTCTAGTGATACAGTCGGGGATTGGGAATTACTTGTTTCTGATGGTAATGATGATAATCTTATGGACTTGGTGTCTTATGATTCCCTAATTAAGATGAAACTCATTGTTGACTTTCGTCCTGAGTCTCATGTCTATAGCCCTGTTTGGCGCGAGGACCAAAACAGGACCAAAATGGTATTAATTTAAAAAACAACAATAATAATAATATATAAATATTTTAAATTATTTTACACAAATTCAAATATAAAAAATATTATTTTACTTTATATACTCAACTATTTAAAATAAAAATATCAATTTTATTTCACATTCTAGACTAAAATATTCAAATCGAGTATTTTGATCTAAGATGTGAAATAAAGTTTATATTTTTATTAAAAATTATTAAGTATGTGAAGTAAAATATTATTTTTATATTAAAATTTGTGTAGAATAATAAAAATAATTTATTTATTATTTTTATTGTTATTTTTTAAACTAGTACTATTTTGGTCATCGCGCCAAATAGGGCTTATATTTGGGTAGATATATCATTTGTGTTGGTTACCCAATGTTTCGGGATCCTGAGACGGCTCCCTACTATCTTAGATATTTTTGTACACATACATAATATGAATATCATCATTAGTAAGTCGAGACTATCTATTTTGACTATGATACACCATAGCGAGTCATATATATACATCTTCAAATTAGGAGATAGATGATTTGTATGGAAAATTTGTTTGTCACGAGTGATTCGATATGGAAAGCTCCTTGACCTGATTACTCCTGAACAAAAAAATTTGAGTCTCTATTTACTTTTATCAGCACACCAACATGATAAAACTTTTGTGCTAAAGTCTTACCATCCGCTAATTCAAGTTGATCATGATACGGGTCTTCCTTTGAGTTATTGAGCTTGTTGGAGCAACACATATGCCTTGTTTAGTATTCTAGACATTATCTTTACCCTATTTGAGTTCATTTTTTAGTTGAAGAAGAATGAATACTATTACCAATGTTCGCACTTCGCGATAGTCTCTAGTGGTTGTCGACGTAGTCTGTTGGGTAGATTTATCTAATTATCTCAATTTTTTTCTAGGTTAGGTCTGTTTTTCTTCTAGAATAAACTCTAAAATAGTGGTCAAGTCTTCATTATGTCATGTTTAGTTCAGTTTCAATTAGTTGGTTTAGTGGTTTTTGAGTCAATTTGTCATGTTGTCAACTGCTTCTGTTATTTGACATAAGATAGTGAGTTTGCATCATTTTACTCTATTATATGCATATCTATATAAAAAGAACAAAGAGGTGGTAGATATGTTATAGGTTTTAGTCTTATGTTTAATATTAATAAATAAATTCAACATTAATATTAAATGTATCAAATTCTATCCCATATATTTCAAAAGTGTTCTATGTCTTAAAAGTGTCTTGTGTGCTTAGTTAGCTTAGAATTTTAATTTATATTTTAATAATAATAATGAGAGATATTTTTAGTTTTATTAGATAAAATTTTAACAATAATAATTTTTTTAAAATATTAATAAAAAAATAGAGAAGAGATAAATGTATCATAGGTTTTATTCTTATGTTTAATATTAATAAAAAATATAATATTAATAAATAATTTAATATTAATATTAAATATATCAAGTTTTATCCCATATGTTTTAGAAGTGTCCTGCGTTTCAAAAGTGTCTTACATTTTAGAAGTGTCCTGTAAGTTTCTCAGAAATGTTTCGTATCTCAAAAGTATTCTGAAAATGTCTCAAAAATGTCTTAAGATATTTCTAAGTGTTTTTGCGTGTTCAAGAAATGTTCTTTAGTTTTTTAAATATTATTTTATTAGGACACGCCATGTAACGTGTCCGACATGGTGTCCCCGCATATCCTTTTGTGTTTGTGTATTCGACACTGACGATGGTCTTGGCAACCATTACATTCCCTCCTTTGAGCTTGACTTATCCATTGCCTTACGGATGGGTAAATGGCCATGTATTGCCCATTCTATGCATGCCTATGTCCCTCTTAAGAAACTAATCTCATCCTATTATGCTTTTGTCACATTCCTTTCATCTGTTTCAATCCCCAAGACTTATCAGGAAGCACTGACACGTCATTACTGGTAACATGCCATGGACGAAGAAATGCACTTGTGAGACTTGGGAATTGGTTCTTAAGGGGAGAAAGCGAATCATGTTTTGAAATTGAAGAAAGTCTTTTACGACTTCAAAGTTTGTGGCAGTGAACTATCATGGTTTTCCATCTTGGTTCATATTCTTTTTTTTTTTCTCCACCTTGGTTCATAGAGTTCAACAAAATCATTGCCTTTGGTTTTTGGAGGTACCAGATGGATCATTACATGTTCATTAAGATAAGTACTTATGGTATCGCCATCCTTATTGCCTATGTGAATGATATTTTTATGTATGATAGTGATTTCATAGGTATTGAAAAGACAAAAGAATACTTGAAGAATTTTGTTATAACATATATTGGTTAGGAAGCACGCTCGTCATGGAGACACCGAGATACGTCACAACATAACACATTAACATGACAACTTAAATAATATGACATGGACACAGTAAGACACCCAAATAAATATTTTTACTATGACTTTTGCTCATTACTATAGAAGTACATAGAAAGTACAAACATGACGTAGAGACACAAGGATATGGTATGACATGATAAGTTGAGATGTCTAAAGTTGTTCTTGCGTTCTTGTATATGGGCATTTATGATACTTTCTTAGGACGGAGATAGCTCATAGTAAGCAAGAAGTTAACTTGTTCCAGTACAAGTATGCATTTGACTTACTTTAGGAAGTAGGTCTACTTTGTGTCAAGCCTGTTGAGACTTCCTCAACATATAAACACGTTTTTGGGTAATGAAACTAAGCTTTTGGAAGACAAATCTTGCTTCAGACTACTGATGGTTAAATTGATCTTCTTGACTATTGCTCAGTCGGATATCTCATTTTGTCGTGAGTGCCCTTAGTTAGTTTACAGACAATCCTAAGTAGGTTTATTGAGATGTTACTATAAGGATACTAAAATATGTCAAGGGAGATATTTAAAACAAATGTTAAGGGGGATCCAGGTAAGGGTTTGCTCTTTCCAAAGCATGGTTATCTACAAATTAAGGCATATTCAGATTCCCATTATGCTATCTCAAAGAAGACTAGATGATTTACTTCAGGCTATTTGATGCGGAATGGAAATGGAAATGCGATTTAAATTTATAATCAACAATAATAATTAGCAAGTTATTTAGATTAACACAAAATATTCTCTAAAATATAATAATATGATAAATAAGATTTTTTTAATTTCACAAATTAATGATTTTAAAATTTAATTAAATTGGATCGTGATAAATAAGAATTTATTAATTAGATTAGGGCGGTCGATTTTAATTTAATAAATCAGATTTAGAGTCTCAGAAATCAGGTTTGATGCCTCGCAAATAAATCCAACTGTAATTATTTTTCAAATATAGTTATGTTCACATAATTACAGTCAAATAAATAACTCAAGTTAAGCAAATAATTTTATATTGATACTGAATAATCAAATTAATTTAATTCGGAAAAAAATTTATATCTTAGCTTAAAAGTTCAAGGTATCCCATTGCAAATATTCCTTAGCCGACTCGGATTTGTTGCAGGCACGGGCATGCATGGGCTGAGCTGCACTTGGGAGTAAGCGGGGGAGCGCTCTAGTGTAGGAGCGTGCGGGTGCCTTGAACGCAAGTGCTGCACAAGCTCGCGGGAGCGAGCGGCTTTACTTATGCAGGCTCACTGGCACATGCAACTATAGTCGTGTAGACGGGCCAAAAGTTCGACCACAGAGAGGCAGGTCGTATGGATGAAGGCAGCCGGGAGCTCGGATGAAGGCGAGCCGAGCATCGTGTGTGAGGTGTTAGAGGTGTGCGCTCGTCAGAAGCGAACGAGTGTGCGGAGATGGTTATGTGGTTCGAAGAAAGACAATTAAAGATGGGAGGAGGATTTTTTTAAAATAAAGGATAATTAGTTTTTTTTTTTAAGAATCCTCACTAAAAGCTAACCCTCACTCTTTACCAGGATAGCGTCCTCTTAACAGATCTATCTTGTAAGAAAACTTAAACATCATTTCATTCAACAATAACTATCAACCATTACAATTGGAGGTGGCTTCTTTATATAGAGATTCCAATACATGACAATAAGGAAATAAAACTAAATGCAGAAAATAAACTTTCAAATACAATCAGTGAAATAAAAAAATATTTTAATAGGAGCATTAAAGCAAATTTTTATCTTTTCAAGTCGATTTCAAATTTTCAATTAATATCAATCAACCAAATCAGCCCAAATTTAAATGTGATTAGGATCGAGTATATCTAGATGTAATTAAAGACATGTTATCATAGCGTCCCCACCTCACATTATTACATTATCTTAGGAAGTAATCTTGAAAGTTGAAGCAAGAAACAAATTGTAGTGGTTTAATCCAATGTTGAAGCTCATAATTCCTATGAGATGTTATGGGTGAAGCACTCGCTTAAAGAATTTGGTTTTTAGTATCCATGGGTTGCTATTCATATTACAAATAATCCAGTATTTCACAAGTTAGCCAAGCATATCGAGGTTGATTGTTACTTCATTAGAGAAGTTGTCATGTGTTTGAAGATATGTACTCACTTCACTCCTTCTCAAAATAATTCTAAGGCTTTAGCTTCCAAGCCTTGCAAATGAAATTGAGACATATTGAGCATAATCTATATCTATGCTCTAGTTTAAGGGGGAGTGTTAAAATAAATAATTATAATAGCTATATTAGTGAATAGCTATGAAATAAATAGTGAGCCTATTTAAAGATGTATAATAGGTGTTTTATGTTATTTTTTATAGGAAATATTTCATATATTTTCCCTTAAATTCTTAATTGTATCACTGTACTTACACTAGTGCCTATATAAAGTGCACCTTGCTTTTCTTTTCAAATATAAAAAAATAAGCTTCTCAAGTTTTCTACGAGTTATGCACACCATATATCCTATACTAGTAGAGTAGCTAAAGCAAAATGCAACTATGTAAGGGCTTATTTGGTCGCAAGACCACTTTGGTCTTGCCTAAGACCAAAATAGTTTATTCATTATAAAAATATTAATATTAAATTAATATCACATTTTACACAACATTCAATATAAAAATTCACTTTATTTCATATCTTACATCAATTTTAATTCTTCAATCAATTTTTTTTTTTTACATCCTACACAATTTTTAATATAACTAACTTTATTTTCCATCATACATATATCTCAAGACAAGCTCACAATTTTTGTGCCATAACCAAATTGGTCTCTTTGCTAAACAAGCCCTAAAGGTATTGCCCACGATGTATCTTGTATTAGTAGAGCAACCAAAGCATGCAACTACAAAGGTGTTGCCCCACTATAATACTCCCAATGTTAACATAGCGAGGAAGTAATTATTCATCTGATATGCAATTAGTTGTGCTATAATAAGAGGGTTTATATAAGACCAAGGAAATCAATAATCATACCAGCAAACAATGCAATTTTAAATTTTAGAAATAATTGCGAGGAAATCGTGCTCATGCAACATAGTAGTGACCGAAATGGCGTCTATATGGTGGGTTGGATGACTTCGTGATGGGCAATCTCACTTTTGTGCAATGCACTTGTTGTAACAAGCATCCTTCCAGGTTCTTAAGGAGGGTTGGGATTTATATAATCTCACTTGCAAAGTGTGCTACAACGTATCTCCTTTAATGTTCCAGATGAGAGGTTGGACTTACAACAAGTATGTCTGTCACTTATTGTGTAGTGACCGACTCGGATTAATGCATAAGGGATAGGGGCAGGTTGGGCTAAGCTAGTACAAAACAAGATGATATTATGCGTGCAGCCACCGGTAAGGTCGTAGGTATGCCATGCGATCAATTCACTTGAAGTTTAAAAAAACAAAATCTGAGCAAAAGGTTAGAAACCGATCTCTAGAACGATCATTCAAGGTGAATCTACCCACACACAGGTGACCAAAGTAGTGAGATTAGGGCATGACGCTTGACTCCAAAAAAAATTCCATGGCAGAGACGAACAATCGAACAAGTTGATCTATAGGGAAGATCGTGAAAGAAAAGGTAAGTTATCCTCACTGGAGTCAAAGAAAATGGAAGAGAAGAAAAGAAAAAGTAGTTGATAGAGGGAGCCAGGGTAAGAGATGGTGAAGTTACTAGGATCAGGGCTAGGAGATGTGGGTTAGTACCTGGGTTAATCTGATGCATCAGATAAAGTGTTTGGTGGATTAACCTAGGGCAACTTAAGTTACCTTAAGTTTATCCCAAACCAAATGCCACCTAAATGTTACTATTTTGGGTTTGCACTCTTTAATAAGTTAGATCAAGTTAAATCTTTTCGATTGTAAGTCTAAAATAGAGGGCTGTTATTAAATGCAAGAAAAAGATGTATGATGTTGAAGGGAATGTTTAACTCCTTATTATTTGTAAGAGCAGTTGGCTGTTGCATCAAAGGAATTATTGGAGAAACATGTAATATTCCTGCTTTTAAGTTCCTTCTTTCACAAATTTTATATCTAAAATTCCACATTGATGTATTTTACTTTATGGCACTCTATTTTTTAGGGTTATAGCTGAGGTAAAATTCACTGTCGTAGTATGGTTTTGGGTTGTAGGGTTTGGGTATAGATTTTGGGGCTAGGGTTTTGGTTCTGTGTTTATGATTTAGGGTTTTTCAGGTTTACATTATGCAGTTTGAGTTTGTATTCGTGGTAATATGCTTATCAGATTACATTTTTAGATTTTGGTGTCCACGCGAGAATAACAAAAGAATAGACTTTGTTGAGATATCATTAATGTACTTATTATTCCCAACAAAATTTTCTAATAAAGAGGAACAGAAAAAAATATGGGCATGAGGCTGGGAATTGAAAGTTTCTTATAATGAGCCAAAAATCCATATTTTGGTTCCTAATTCCTTCCATCTATTACATGATTGAAACATAGGAGAATTGGCAGTTTATAATAATAACTTGCAGCATTTGTCATGCACCAAGCAATGAAGGTGGTTTAACACTTAATTTGTGCAGGGTTGTGAGAAAGAGGTTGCTGAGGCTGGGGCTGCAGAAAATAGGAACGACTGTCTTATGCGGTTGTCTTGGGCTCTTGTTCATTCTAAGAAATCTGATGATGTGCTTCGTGGGATAGCCATGCTTGAAGGTTAAGGACATTACTTTTAACACTCCTTGTTTGTTAAATGCCTAACTCAAGTCTACGCCTATATTTCAAATGGATTCAAATGAATTTTTTTGTTAAAATATATTTTCTAGATTTCCTTCATGGCTTAATAAAATATCAAAACTCATTATATCTTAAGTAAGAATCAAATTTGAAGATTTAACTTTGAGCATAATTTGAGCTCGTTCTGAATGGTACTTGTCGATTTCTGGATAATTTTGTGCTATGTGCATTTGGTGGTTGCAGCCTCTATGGATAGTTCCAACAGCCCACTACAAACCAGAGAGAAGCTTTATCTGTTAGCTGTTGGGCATTATCGAAATGGAGATTATGCGAGAAGCAGGCAGCTAGTTGATCGGTGTTTGCAGGTTTGCTCTTGAGACACTATTCCAAAAACGAAAGATAAATTGTGTTTTCTATTTTGTCCGTCGAAGAAGGTGGCTTGATCCATGTTTATTCTTGTTCTTCTGTAAAATTTAGTGGCGTTTGGTTCAATGTTATTATAATGTTATGCAATGTTATTGTAATACAAGTAAGTTGTGCTAGTTCTTGCACAAATATTATGGGATTTTTCAGTTTAATAATGCATGAAGTATAAAGGATGGATATTTCTAATAGGGTCCCATGGTGGTGTTGGGCACCTGTCACATATTGACATGCCATGGGCACGTTTTGGCATGCGTCAATCTGGACACCCAGGGATACTTCCATGACACTTTGGGATTAATACTTTATTAAGTTCGTTGTTTTTTAACTTTACTTATATTATCAATGATTTACTTTGTATTCTTATTTATTCTTTTTTTTGGATTAATCATTTGTGTACTTAGGCATGTATGCTTATTTGCACTGCTATGCTTATGAGAATGTAGAAGTTTCATAACAATATTTTGATTATAAATTAGTTACTTGTTTGTAGTTTTATATTTGCATATTATGATTAGAAAATTTCATGCAAATTGATTAGTCCTTTTTAAAATGCATTTTAATATTTACAATTTGTTAATTGCTTTGATCAAGTTAATAGTTGTTTGTCTCTATGCTTTTAAATTAATTTGTCAATTAATCTTTTAAGTGTTTATGAAACATATGAAGAAAAAACCACCCAAAAGAGAGATAGCTGTTATTTATGTTTAATAATTTTTTTTCAAATTTTAATAAGTAAATAAATAATTATATTTATATAACATGTTCAAAAAGTGTTGTATCCTATTTTTTTTTGAAAGGTCAATGTATCCATGTATTCGTGTCATGTCATGTCTCGTATTGTGTCCGTTCTTCATATTGCATGAACAAATCTTCCAACCATCAATCGGTGTTAATATGCTGCATGGACTGTCATGCACTAATTTCACCATGTTTACCTCATATATTTAACTCATTAAAATTTCTGCAAAGAATTATGTTTTACCTTAATATATGTTCAGACAAATGCAAATATTCTTCCTTCTTGTCTTGCACTATTTTTTTTTTTTTTTAGCTTCTCAGACCTTATATGGGTTTAGTTAACGAGATTGATTTTTTGCTTGGTTTGATTTTTACCCTAATGACCTGTTTAGAAGTTAATATCCCGTGGAATTAAGGAATCAGGTTAGCAAACTGCGTATAAAACATCTTTTATAATTGCTGGTCCTAGCCACAGGTACTTTTAATTGAAATCATTCAGTATGCTAATCCTGATGGTTTCCCCTTTGTTGCAGTCACAGTTGAAAGCTTTGCTGTAGCCCATAGGCTAGCAGTAAGCTCGGCTGCAACAAAGGGCCTTCGCCACTTAAGCCGTATGCGGAACCACTCCACACTCAATCGGGGAGCGGGTGGGGAGGGTCCGTCATCCCAATAGTGTATATTTGGAGCTCGATATGAATTCTTCCTGATGAGGAATGCGGGGAATACTGTATCCATTTCAGCGGGAGAGATGTCTGTCTTGATGATATTATCCCTTTTGTTAAGCCTGAATACATGAGCAGACTGCTTCAGCATGTGTTACAACAAATCTAATGTTGAATTTTATGCTTAATGCTGCCATCATTTTGAAAGCTGCACTAGTTATCATTGCGATTGCTCGGTATATTTCATTAGTTGAGGCTTCTTTTTATTGTTATTTTTGCAGATTGCCCCAGATTGGAGGCAAGCCGTGTCTCTCAAGAAGGTGGTGGAGGATCGAATTGCCAAAGGTGAGGTGTGCTAGAGCTTTTATTGTAAAAGCCCGCCTTTGTAGATACTGTATTCTTTGGCCTGTGAGCTGCACAACTTTAAATCGCGTATATAGAGGTATTTTCATTTATACATAGCATTTTCTTTTTGATCTTGGAGACCATGGTGGGGAAAACATCAGTGATGATGCGACATTTAGGCCCACATGGACAATTCAGAGAGAAGATGCTACGTATATATGAGAATACACTCTTGTCTTCACAAATTCATTTTAAAATCATGTGACCCATGAGCCAAATCAGATAATATTTACAGGCGGATTGTTACATTTATTTTCTTCACTATTTTTCCTCTTTCTTTGAAACAAAATTTTTATCTATCATTAGCCTTATATCAACTCGTTAATATTAGATAAGACTCCCTAAAAGCCATTCTTAATAAATGTGAACAATAGTTATATCTCTAAATTTTGATAAAGAATACGTTTATTATCGTGCCAGCATCACGTCACGTATGAAAAGGATGCTGTGATTTTTTAGCATGTCCGCCGGTTCTAGAGGTGATTTCTTGTTTCTGTAATATCATGCTGACAAGGAATGAAAACCATGAAAAGAATGCTGTGATCTTTGAAGAAGAAGATACAATATAATGTCATTTTATAGTGGCATATAACATATGTCATGTTGAAGGAACATGGTTAGATAGAGAGCCATTACCTTTCACATGAAGTAACATTTTTTATACCTAAAACTCTGTGCATGAAATAAAGTAACAACTCCAAGAATCATTACTTGCACCATTCTGACTCAGTCCTAAATTAACGAAAACCTCATTATTTTGGAATCAGATGGAGTGATTGGCATTGGCATTGCTGCAACTGCTCTTGGACTTGTAGTTGGAGGAATTGCTGCTGCTGTTTCTAGAAAGAAGTGAACTCTTTTAGTGGGTGTTCTTCAAATAAAGTAATCTTTTAACTTATTTCCTACTTTTTTTCTTTAAAATTCTTGTGTGTATGGTAATGGAAAGCTTAGAAGCTTCTATGTAACAAATATTACAACCAGTACTTGCATAATCTATTTTAATATCTTTATTTGAGTAATATTTATTTTATTTATGTGTTTTTTTTTATAAATTATCTAAATAATTTCATTCTAGAAAGTCATTTAAAAATATATCCACAAATGAATGTTTCACAGTTAATATACACGTTAGTGACTCATAGCTGACCATCACACTTCAATATACTATAAGAAAGGTCTCTTATTAGTGTATAATTCTAATTGGTACCCAACAAGGTAAGCAAGAAATCCTTATAATAACCAGAGGTATCACCAATAACATCATCTTTGAGAGTTGTATTATATCTCCTTTTATACTCCTCCTTGATCAGCTTCATGTCGATTTCTGCTCGGGTGACGATAGTCCTTGTAAGTGATTCCTCGTCCGTTCCGAGCCCCACAATCGAGTTTTTTGCAACCTGAGTATAAGAAAGTGGCCTTGTCAGTTGTTAAACATCAGTAGACTGCATAAGAATGAAGATTGTCAATCATTCTGAGAACTTTTTTTTTTGTTTTTGTTTTTCTTGATGAACTGAGAACTAGTATTACCTCTGCAAAGTGCTTCTCAGGATACTCCAAGCATGTGATGGCAACTCTCATTATGGATGTTAGCTTCTTGTCATCACTGCTGTTGCACTCGATGTCCTATTATTATTACAAATCAATGACCACATAAGTAGCTGCCTTTATGTCGTAAACAATTGTCTTATTGTTTAGATCGAGTTGAGCCTTGAACTTGGAAAGAAAGCAAGACGAAGGAAACAAACAAGCAATGGTTCCTGCTATAGGATTCAAGAAGGATGAACGTCCATAGGCTTTTGACAGTATAACAGAAATTTTATTTTTTTGATTTAAAACATATGATGTCAAAATCAAGACAATAATATCATCAAGAATCTTATAATAATGAGGTTATATGAAAGCATGATAAAAACGCAAATGATATACCTCTTCTATGGATATTCCGTATTCTTCCTTGTAGTACTTGAAAGCAAATTTAAGGTGAGCCTTGCTCCTTGTGCCAAGAATGCGAATGACATCCTCATGACAAGGCTGCTTCCCTCTTACTGCGTCGAAGAGCTTCTTTGCCTCAGATTTCGCTAGCTGCTTATCCACATGATCACCATCATACCTATAGGAGCTTACAACACTCGCTAAAAACTGCAAAAGATTACAAAGGTAGGGCAATCAAGTAATTCATGTCAGTAAAAGAGCTGACATTCTCATATAGAAAAAGGAGAATGATTTTCTACAAATCATTGATATCCTTAACTTTCTGGCTAAAGGGCATTTAGAGATATTAATAATTTATTTAGATGACATATTTAAAAATTTATAAATTATCACTTTAAAATGAAATTCTCTCAAATTGTAATAGAGAGAGGTGAGCTTAAAGAGAAGAGAAAATGAAAGAGACATTGGTAGAGAGAAATTTGTTGAGTTCAGAATAACAAAAATAAATTAACATTGTTATTTTTTAATAATAACATTGAACTAAATAAATGATCATTTAAAGATAATTTAGACATCTAAAAAAAGATATTAACATTTAAATAACACTAGCATCTAAATTGTTGAACCAAACATCCTCTTATGTCAATCATTCTTATGCAATATTTCATGTGATACTAATTCTAGAGGTTTTGCATGTTTGCAATAGTAAATTTGTGTATTTATATCTTAACTATCTACAATCTACCCGTTAAAACTTGCGAAACTTATGTTTTGTACACTTTTGAGTTATTCATCATGTGGTCATGACATGTTCTATAATATGGTTAAATTGTTTCTAATTCATGTTAGAGTGAATAAGTAGAATATTTTACTTTTTAACTCTGTTTAGTGAAGCTTTGGTAAGTTTTGAAATATATGAGTAAGTGTGCATATAGGCAATGAAGTTTATTAGTTACGTAAGAGTTTATATAGGATGTAAAATAAAATTGATGATTGTGTTAAAATGAGTAATTTTAGAATAAATTAACTTTTTATATTATAAATTGTATATGATTTGTAATAAAATAATTTTTATTTTTAAAAATTATGATGGATATGAGAGATTATGCGATTAAAAATATCATTACTTTTGTATGACTATCAAACAAATTTTTACGAGATCATACCTGCAATACAATTACCATATTGATATTATAATATCTAAATTATTGGATATGTACAACATAAAGTCCATGATTGGTGTAATTAATACGTAAATAAATATATTTGTTGTGACATGTATGTAATGGGGGTAATGTTATATCATATTATTTGGAAAAATATATTATTTGGTTTGATGATATGTTTAGATAATATTGTAAAAAATTATAATAATAATATTATTATTATTATTATTTTGATAGCATAACATTATTATTTTAAAGTGACATCTAAATGTTACTCAAAAATTGGGTAGTTCGGTGCAAGGTGGAGTAGTTGGAGCTGGTTTTATTACCAGGGATCACCTAGCTGATTTCATTTGAGGTGAAGGTAGAAAAATCCTTATTAATGCAGTATTTATTATTGAAAAGTGGGCTGCACTTTAAAGATTAAACCTATTGCAAGTGATGTACCAAAGACAATGGGAATTTGGTTAGAAGGTTATTCTATAGAAGTTCTCCAACTCATCTAGAGTTGATTGTTCTAATATGGAGGCACATGATGCGAAATGAATCTCACAAAACAGGATGAAAGCCTTTTGGGTCAGCCACAAGGAGTTCACTTGACTGAAGCATTCAATGCAGTAGAACATCATCAGGCTCAACATGGGCGGCACATTACCAGCTAGGAAGAATAATTACATAGTAGGGAGAATCGGGAATAGCACTAGCAAACATCCAAGAGAGGTCGTGCAACACAACTAAAAGATGTTTGGAGAACAAGCAAGAAGCTATGGCACAAAACCAAGAATAACTAACACTAAGAAAAGCCAACATAACATATAGTGAGCATTTTGACTTCATTTTCTCTTTGCAAACTTACACATACACAACGTAATGCAAATAGTGCGGCTAATTTTCTAGCACATTATGATAAGACTATTTTTATTGGAAGAGATATACCTCTTCCCATTAATATTTACATCTTCAAAAGACATGTTGGTTGAATTTTGTACTTTTAGTATTATTGTTTAGTGTAATGTTATAGCTACATCACCTTTTAAAAAAAAATATATGAAATCTAGACTTCTAAATATCACCCTAATTGTGATAGAAGGAAATATGGTTGGAATGATTTTCTATTGAAATTCTTAAAATAATGACAATAAACTAAAATTTTAAATAATATTGATACCTAGACAACACAGTTACCTTGATACTATTGAACCAATTGCACTTTAATTTTAGGTGATGCAATTTTACACTAACACCCATACGTATGTGTACCTGTTTCAGCTGCTGCTGGCAAGCAAAGTAAGATTCGATGTCTTCTTCCAGGGACGAATGGAAGAGGGAACAGTAGGATTTTCTTACTGCAATCAGGTGCTCAGGAGATGATGAACAAGCAATCTCTAAGATGATGCAAATGTCACGATCCCCTTTCCGTTTTATCGCCTCATGAGCCAGCTTTGCATCCCTTTCTGACGGATTTTCTGTCCACAAGGTTACTGCCCTCTGCCCAACAAATTACCAATAAACTTTAATCTAGATTAATTACAACTTGTGATCAACTAGTCAGTTTGAATTTGCCTCGATCTGTGTTTAAGATCTACAGTA
Organism: Apostasia ramifera; assembly: GCA_019297695.1. Classification (NCBI taxonomy): domain Eukaryota; kingdom Viridiplantae; phylum Streptophyta; class Magnoliopsida; order Asparagales; family Orchidaceae; genus Apostasia; species Apostasia ramifera. The sequence goes on along the minus strand of JAEMOT010000003.1, from coordinate 47,226 downwards.
TGGAAAAATTAGGGCAAAAGGGGTTGTCTGGGGTACCCCGAAATCGCCAGAGAGCTCGGAGTGGAGACGCTCGAGGAGAGATTCGTTATATAGCAGGGAATAGCAGCGGGCGATCGCCGCCCGGTGGCGGGAATCTCTGTGTCCCAAAACCTCAATGATTGCCTTCTTGTCCGTTCCCCAACCTGCAGAGCAAGAAAAAACCCTAGAAATATTAGAACGACGGGGAAGATCTGGAGATTTGAGGAGAGAAAGCCGGTGATTCTCTTGAATGGAGATCAGATCGGCATTACCTTCGAAAGCCTTTCTCAGGCGCTGGCTGTCCTCCTCCGGTGACGGCAGAGCATCCGGGACGGTGATCGTGCTCATTCTATCGCCCCGTTCTTCGCTCTGCAGCGCCAATTCCTCTCCCTCTCCCTCTCTCTCTCTCTCTCTCTCTCTCTCTCTCTCTCTCTCTCTCCCTCTCTCTCTCTCTCCTCTGCGTTACTCTAACGAAGACCTTGCGGCAGAGTATCGTTTTCGCACCGGAGCAACTTGAAATTACAATTTAGGCCCAAAGTTGTCCGGTATTTGACTTTTGGTAACCCTGTCAAGAAATTTAACGTAAATGCAATTTAATTCACACTTTTTTCATGCGTTAGCTTAACGTACGTAAATTAGTTACCGCGATATAAATTATTATTTTAGATGATAATATAAACGATTCCATGTTTTTGGTAAATTGCATCTAGGCCCTTTAGGTTGGAAGGGCATTACAAATAGACCTTAATATTTAAAAAAATCTTAATTTTGTTTATAAAAGTGTTGCAACTTCGATCAATTTCAGAATTTTACTTTTTTATGGCTATTTTTAATAAAAATAAATAAATAATAATTTAAATATTTTAAAAGATTATTATACATATTTATTCTCATATTTTAAAAATTTAATAAAAATTTAAAATTAGTTTTCTCTCACTTTCTTTTTTTTCTCTGCTCTAAAATTAAATAAGAGTATTTATTGGGCAAATTGATAAGTATAATTGACTTATTTAAAATTCAGTTAAGGCTAATTAATTCTTTTTCTAATATATTTCTCATTTCACTGATATGTTCGAGTTGGCTAGATTAAAATTTGAGCAAGCTCGAAATCAAAATTAATTTAGGCTCAAATTATTTTATAAATCAACGAGTCAAACATGAATCATACTGGTCTGACTTGAATTTGGATTGTTATTTTCACTATTTGTATCTATCGACAATCAACACAAGATATTTTGTTATTCAACTCTATTAATAAGTTGTTAAATAGACATCAATTCATGTGATGTGCTAGTGTTGACAACTTATATAGATTTTTAAGATAAATTATATTTAATCCTCTGAGTTTAAAATATAATGATTTATAATTTTAAAAATTTAATATTTATATTTTTAATTCAGAAATATATTAATCTGATTTATTTTTAATTTTGTAATAGAATATAAGATATAATTGCTAGAATATATGTTATGCAAACTAATAAATTCGATTGAATCCTATTTAAAATTCAATTAAGATTACTTAATTTATTTGCTAACTACATATTTCTCATTTTATTAGGAGATTCCAGTTAACTCAATTAAAATTTGAGCCAACGCAAAATTGAAATCAATTTAAATCAAATCAATTTATAAATAAACTAAACAAGCATGAGTCATGCTTGACTCAACTCAAACTCGGGTTATTCTCGCTCCTGTTTATAATCATCAACTACCTGTCACAAGATATTTCTATATTAATAAATTTGTTAGATAGACATCAACTCAAATAATGTGCACGTTATTTTCTTGAAGTTACAGCTCATAGATTTTAGAGAAAGTTATTGGTAGATTTCTATGATTTATTTACAAGTGAAATCCCAAAATCAAATATTTACAGATAGTACTTCCAAATAGAAGTTAAAGTGAGGATTATGTTTATAAAAATAGCGGGTGTTATATGTAAATATTTAATTTAAAAATTATTAATTATTAAAATAGCTTTTATATGGGTGGCAGATATAAATTTTTTTATACTTTCTCTCTGTCTCTTCAATAAAAATGTTGACCTTTTAGTTTTAGTAGGCTGGCAATGACCCTTCAAACTTAAGGCTCTGTTTGATAATAAAAAAAAGAAGAAAATTTGGTTGGAATTTTTAGTGATTTTTGAAAAATGTGTATGATGTGAAATAAAGTAAGTTTATTATATTAAAAATTGTGTATGATGTGAAATAAAGTTGATTGATTTATTGAGAATTGTGTTGGATGTGAAATAAAGTGATTGTTTAATGTTGGAATTTGTGTGAGATGAGATATAAAATAATTTTTTAAGTTTTTTTAAAATAAATTTAAGATTTTGGCCATGAGTAATTTTAGCCATGATTTTTAGTCCATTGCCAAACAGGGCTTAAGAAAAAAAAAATCTCCATAAAAAAAGAAAAAAAAAACTTAAAACAAAAAAAATATCTTTCAATCTTGTCATAAAAGAAGCTTTCAAACTTCAAGTTAAAAAATATTGCTTAAATTTCATTAGTTTGAAAACATTTTTATTTAGTTTAAGATTAAAATGATAAAAAAAAACAAGTACATCTAAAATTTCATAATATTTATTTCTACATTTTAGACAAATTTAAACATAAATACATATATATATAATTAAATTTGTAATATGTATTATACTTATAATACACACTTATTGAATAATTATGGTCAGTAATTATATTTGATTCAATTTGAATATCAAACCAAACCATGTTTGATATGAAAACCTAGATTTCTGTAATTATTAAAATATAATCTTTAATTTTTATCCAAAAAAAATATAATCTTTAATATTTTTCTAGAAAACCACTGCAATTCTTATATGTTATTTCATGTTTTATTCATTTATATATAAAAAAAAATACAGTTTATAATCAATGTTATAAAAATCGAACCAGTAATTGAACCGGAACAATAATTAGTTCATGGCTGGACCGGTCGGTTCAATTACTGATATTAATATAACAAAATAATATAATTATACACACACTCAATATTAAAAATATTAAATATTTACTATATAAATATACTTAAATAATTAATATCTAATATGATAAATAAAAATTAATTAACATATATTTAATATTTCTAATAAAAATTGATAAATATATATATATATATATATAATTTCTAATATGACAAATAAAAATTAAAAATATATATTATATATATTCAACATAAAATTAATCAATATAAATCCATATTTAAATAAAAAAGTTTAGTTATTTAAAAAAAAAAAGTTATAAACATAAATTTTTATCTAAAGCCTTATTGACTTGCTTACAAATATTAACCGAAAAAAATAAAATATAAATTTTTCAGTTGAACTGACATTTAACCGGTTCAATCAGTTCACCTAGTTTAACTGGTTGAATCCAGTTTATGCCGGTTCAATCCGGTCTAAACCGGTTCAATCCTTCTTCGATTTTAATATAGAACCGGACCGGACTAGAGACCGATTCACGATCCGACCGGTCCGATTTTGACAACATTATTTATAACTTGAAGGACACCTCAGAGTAAAAAAAAATATCAATATTATGATTATTTTAAGATATATAATCTCCGTTTGTTGTTGTGATAGAAATAAATACACAGAATTTCATTGAATACCTTTAAAATAATAAATATATAGTAAATATTAAATAAAATCTGTAATATTTATTACAGGCAATTGTAGAGCTTATAACGTTATGAAATCAAGTTAATTTCAATGCATGGTTGCTTATGGTTCATTACGTTCACCGTTTCTGAATTTAAAAAAAAAACTGTTTTTTTTTTAATAATCTTATTGATTATCTAATATTTTAATGAATTTTGATTTTCAGCTATTTAAATTAAGGAGCCTGCAAACGAGCTCTTTCATAGTTCCTTCTTCCCGGCATTGAGAGGGAGATAGAAAACAAAGGAGGGAGGGAGAGAGAGAGAGAGAGAGAGAGAGAGAGAGAGAGAGAGAGAGTAGAAGAACGGGGCATCCTCTCATGGCCGAGGAGTGTGAGGAGCTTACTAGGGCCCTCTCAGGTATGGGTTCTCTCCAAAACGCTCTCGGATGCGTTATTACTGCAGAGGGATCAAATTGAACTGTGTTTTTCTGTAGCTAATAGAAGATTTTTTCTCCTTTTTTTTTGGATTTCTTAATTAAGGGCTGGGAGGGCTTGGGTTGGAGGAGAAGTCGGTGGCGGCGGCGATGGGGAGGTGGCGCCGGCGGCCGGAGATGCTGGACCAGTTCAGGAGGAGCTTCGGTGGCTTATTTAAGGGCGATGACGGGAGTTTCGAGCGAGTAGATATGGATTACATCCATTTGCTCGAGTTCGAGCTTGCTAGGTTTAAGGTACTGGCTTTGATTTTCTCCTTTGGAGTTCAATCGGATTGCAGATTTTCCATGTTTTATGTACTTGTTGGTGTTCCAGTGAAATTTCTTATATGGGTTTGCAAGATGAACATGGGAAAACGAGGAAACGGTCAATTTCTGCTAATTCTCTGCTCTCTGTTGAATGTTATGGATAATTTTTGTTTCATTTTCTCCAAAATTTGATTTCAGCAGCTTCGTTTTGAGTTGTGATAGCATCATTACAATAAATCTGTCACAAGGAACTAAGAATTGTTTTGGTCTTTCAAGATGGACATCACATTACATTGATGAGGATGCCTTTTGGTGCAGAACTTGATGCTCCAATGGCTGATGCATCCATGGGAGAGGGATGCTCGTTGGGCTCACCATGCAATCCACAAGGGCGATTCCCCTACCGTTCTTGTTGAAATCGCATGCACTCGAACGCCGGTTGAGCTTCTGGGAGCAAGGAAGGCTTACTGTTCCCTCTTTCATCGTTCGCTCGAGGAAGATGTTGCCTACCATATCTCTGGAAGCCACTCTTATGTGAGAAATGTTCCTAAATTCCAGGCTTTGGGATTTGTTATTTAAGCTATCAAATCACTATTTGTGCAAATGTGGCTGAGAATTATGGAAGAATTGTTTGCTTAGGCTCTGACCAAACTTTCATCCATGTAGTTTTTGGTGTTGCTGGTGAGCTCCTACAGGTATGATGGCCCTCATGTGAATGAGGAAATGGCAAAATTAGAGGCGAAAGTTCTCCATAACGCCATTCACAAAGCAGCAGCAAAGGGTTCTCTATTAAGTGAGGAGGTGTTGAGGATCCTTACAACAAGGAGCAAGCCACATCTTAGAGAAACCTTCAAGTTCTACAAGCAGTTATTTGGCAAATTCATTGAAGAGGTACATTTTTCATCCAGATATTCATATGAAGATATGTTATTGCTAAGCTTTGATAATTAAATAGTTAATAGCTCAAGCTTGAACGTTAATGCTCAATCAATCAACATTATATTTCAACATTCCCTTCACAAGGCTGAGATGGAAACAATAAATCTCAGGGCCTTAATTGCATACATATGATTGACATCTTTTTAATCACTGCTTGCAGCTCCTTTTCTGTCATTGTTACTCCACGTGAGAATGTATGAGAGATAGAATAGAGATTGCATATGGATTTAACTGCGAACGGATGAACCTAACAAATAGAATGATAACTAAAGAATCTGTGTTATGATTCAAAAAAAAAAAAAAAGCCAACTACAAAGCAAATCAAACTCCAAGAACTCTTAAATGAATCACCTTATCTTGATGTAATATCATGTTATTTAGATATCTTGATATCTATTTGTCATTTTTTAAGTGATAGTTTTATAATATTTTATAGGATTATTTATGCATGTTATCAAACTAAGTAATTATTTTCTCTAAATAATATAATATTAAGATAACATTGAATTAAACACATGAATGGAATTTGATTCAATTTAGATGCTGCTCATGCTCCTAATCTTTGATCTCAAATTAAGTTTGATTATTTCTTGTGTTTAGGATCTCATTAAGGTGCCCTACATAATTGAAACTGTTGAAAGCATTAATTCAGCTCCAGCATATTTCTGCAAGGTGAGAATCAAACATTCATAACTTACCAAAGGGAGATTCATACATAAGATGCTGCAGTTTGTTGCATTTATATATTTAACATCATAATCTATATTATTACCTACAAACTTACTATTAGATGAGCATTAAATATTTAAGATTGGAATGCCATTGGTGGTTTTAGATATGTAACCCGCAAATCTTTATGACACTCAAACCTTTAAAGTAATTCGGATGTAACGTCGTCCTTACATAGCGTCGACTGTCTCTTATCTGAGCGTTTAAAAGACTTGAGTATCATGTCGGTGTATATTTTGCTTACGATGCTACATATGTAAGAAGAAAATGAGTTCCAGTCCCGTTTATTTATCGGTGATCATATTTAGTCCTCTGGCTTCTCCAGGTAATAGATGCAGCTTTAAAAGATGGAGTAGATCAGGACTCGAAGGAAGCCCTCACTCGAGTTATCGTCTCTCGATCCAATATCGACATGTTAGAAATCAAAGGAGAGTATCTGAAGAAACATGGAACTAAACTTGAAGATGAACTGCAGAAATTCAGCAGGGGGGTTTATAAAGATGCTTTGCTCTCCTTGGTAGCGGGAAATGAGTGAAAATTATGAATTTTGAACAGTTTATGAGTTGAAAATAGAAATAATGGTTATCAGTTCCTATGTGTGTTAGTGATTATATTTTATTGTGTCAGGAGATTACTTGATGCAGTTTTTGTTGTACTTCTGGAATTTAACTGCTCATAATAAAAGATTTGTATTTTTTCCGAATGGACAGTTATTAAATGAATATGCTTACACTTGTGTATGTTAAAAAAGAATGCTTGAGAGACAGGTAATATTAGGGCTGTTATCGATTTCGAGCCGAGCCAATACCGGCTCGAAATCGGCCGGCTCGAAATTGGATCGATCACATTTCGATTGACTCGAAATCGACTTGAAGTCGATTGGGTTCGACTCGAGCTGACTCGAGTCGATTTCGATTCATTTTCGAGCCGGCTCGAAAATGAATCGAATCTTAATTTTTTTTTGAGTCGATCTTGAGCCGGGTAAGCTCGACTCAATACGGCTCGAGATCGGCTCGGTTTATATTATAACATATATATATATATTATATTTAATATATATTATATACATATATTATATATATGTATTATAATATAAAATATACTTTAATTCAAGCAGATTTCGAGCTGGATCGAGCCGAGCCTACCCTGGCTCAAAATCAGCTCGAAATCATCACCGAGCCGAACTTTTGGCTTGTTAGTCGGCTCATTTAGATCGATTTGATTTCAATTCGATCTAAAATTGATTCAATTTTCGATTGATTTTCGATATTCGATCCATGTTAACACCCTTAGCACTAGTACAATACATGCATTTTACAGCACATTTATAAAAGCGGTTAAAAAGAGAAACCGCTGCAAAAATTTTTCGACAAAATATTATACGACGGTTGACAATGTGAACCGCTGTAGACATATTTTAGACGGCGGTTCACTAAAGAAACCGTTGTCTAACGTCAGTACTTTAGAGGGCGGTTGGTGCGTCAACTGCCATGTATACCTCGGGTCGACCTCAGATTGACCTAGAAAAATCCCCCAAGATGACCAAAGTTTCTGTTGAAGGTCGCTGAGGCAGGTCAACCTCGGGTCGACCTCAGGTCGACCTTGAATTGATACACTTTAAACGGCGGTTGACTCAACCAACCGTCGTGTAACGTACATCATTAGACGACGGTTGGCTGTGTCAACCGCCGTCTATACTTTACACGGCGGTTGATAGAGCCAACCGCTGTCTAAAGGTCTCGATTTAGACGGCGGTTGGCTGCGTCAACCGTCGTCTAAAGTTAATTATATACTGCTCGCTTATATCAATTGGCTTTTCAAATGGAAAACCCTAGAGCTCATTTGTTTCAAACAAAAAACCCTAGATCTCTCTAAGCTTACATTTTGGAACGTCGCGACGCTAGGGTTGCTCGTCGCCGGTGGACTTCACCTAGCCGGATCAAGCTACGCGCGTCGATCTCCTCTTCCATCTTCCTCTTTTTTGTCTGCCATTCCCCCCATACTTTCGCCGACACCGGATATACCACGCCGACGCCGAATCTAGCTGCATTTGCGGCCTTACTCCCTTGCCGACGCCGGCCGACGCTAAATCTAGCCGCATTCGCGGCCTACACCCTCACCAACGCTGGATCTAGCCTCATCGCGGCCCTACACCCTACCCGACGCCGGATCTAGCCACATTCGCGGCCCTACTCCCTCGCCGACGTAAGCCGACCCCGGATCTAGCTGCATTCCCGGCCCTACACCCCCGCCGAAGTCGGATATAGCAAACTTCACCTTCTTCCACCATTTTCTTCTTCTTCTTCTTCTTCATTTTTGTTTTTAGCCGAAATATTTGGATTCAAACATTAATTTCTTAAGATAAATCTATTGCTTTATTTTTTATTTTATTATTATTTTTTCAGGTTGATTGCAAAATATTGGGATTAAGAAATTTCAACTATTATTTTTGCTTAATTTCACATAATTAAGGTAAATAATAATTATTCTGTTTTTTTTTTTCAGTTTATTTATATGTTCATTCTAATGTATAAGTAGAATTTTTTTAGTATCTAAGCTGAATTAATTAACACATATTAATTATATTATGTCTTATCATATATTAATTATATTATGCCTTATCATATAGGTAGTTATATATGGATCGATCTTGGATTAAAATGGATAGACGATCATTTGAATATGATAATGGAGTAAATTCCTTTATAGATTTCGCACTGAAAAATAAATGTTTAGTTAATGACAGAATAAGATGTCTGTGCTTGAGATGTGGAAATATGAAATTATTTGAAGCCAATATTGTGAAAGATCATTTATTTTTTCATGGATTTGATGAGACTTATGAAAGATGGATTTGGCACGATGAATCTGTAAGAAATGAAATGAATAATATTGAGAGAAGAAAATCATCTACATATGCAGATGCTAATGTTAACATTGAAAATACAGTCGAGAAAGATAGAATGAAAGATCTAGTTTGGGATATTGAAAATAATTTATCAGAAGCTCCAGAACAGTTTGAAGAGTTGATTCAAGAGGCTAAGAGTCCTTTATATCCTAACTGTAAAAATTTTACTAAACTTTCCACACTAATTCGTTTGTTTAACTTAAAGGCAGCAAATGGTTTAAGCAACAAGTGCTTTACAGAGTTGTTTATTCTTATAAAAGATATGTTACCAGCTCCCAATCAACTTCCAATTTCAACTTACGAAGCAAAGAAAACGCTTCGTAAGTTAGGAATGCATTATAAGAAGATCAATGCATATCCTAATGATTGTATTTTATATCGAAATGAGTATAGTAGGTTAGAACAATGTCCAGAATGTGAAAAATCAAGGTGGAAGTTATGTGCAGATGGCATTAAAGAAAAATATGGTATTCCAGAAAATATTTTGTGGTATTTGCCCCCGATACCGCGCTTTGTAAGACTGTTTTAAAATAAAGAATATGCTAAAATTTTTACTTGGCATGCTGATGGTGAAGGACGTGTATTTCATAGAATGATGCGACACTCTGCTGATTCACCACAATGAAAATCTTTCGATATTAGATTTCCAAATTTTGCTGAAGATCCGAGGAATTTAAGATTTGGGCTGTGCACTGATGGCTTTAATCCGCACAGTGTTCAAAGTAGTCAGCACAGTTATTGGCCTATTTTCTTGGTTATTTACAATTTACCTCCTAATTTATGCATGAAACGTAAATTTATCATATTGACTTTGTTGATATCTGGACCGAAGCAACCTGAAAATAAAATAGATGTTTATCTTTTTCCACTTATAGATGATCTTAAAAAGTTATGGAAAGAAGGAGTGCAGACATATGATGCTTACCGGCTTGAGCTATTTACATTAAGGGCAGCACTTATATGGACTGTGAATGACAATCCAGCCTATGATAATTTGGTGGGATGCAGTGTTAAAGGTTACTATGCATGTATTATTCAGTATTTAATACATGGAAAGAAATTATGTTACATGTGTCACAGAAAGTGGTTGCCTCGAGATCATGTGTTTCGCAAAAAAAAAAAATCTTTCGATGGTAATGCTGAGTTTGAGAAGGCTCCATGCCCACTTAATGGGAAAGAGTTGATACAAGTTTTGACCACCATAGGTCAAGATCCTCCAAAAATAAATTATTGGAAAAGAAGATCAATTTTTTTGACCTTGAGTATTGAAAATATTTGCATGTGCGTCATAATTTAGATGTCATGCATATAAAAAAAATATTTGTGATAGTATTATTAGTACACTATTAAATGCCGTTGGAAAAAGTAAAGATAGTATAAATGCACGATTAGATATGATTACTATGGGAATTCGACAGCAGCTTGCTCCTAAGGTCTATGGCAGTCGAACTTGTCTTCCATATGCATGTTATACATTCACAAAAAAGGAGAAGAAGCGATTCTGTAAGATTTTGTATGAGTTAAAGGTGCCAGATGGTTATTCTTCAAACCTGAAAAGTCACGTAATCTCAGAGAATTGAAATTAATTAATTTGAAATCACATGATTGTCACGTGTTAATACAACAATTGTTACCTGTAGCTATCAGAGGCAGCTTGGATGCTAAACTTCGGAGTACAATAACGAGGCTATGTTTCTTCTTCAACTCTTTATGTGCTAAAACTGTAGATCCTCTCAAGTTAGATGCACTTCAAGTTTGTATTATTGAAACAATTTGTGAGTTAGAGATGTTCTTTCCACCTTCATTTTTTGATATCATGATACACTTAACAGTTTATTTAGTAAGAGAGGTACAACTCTGTGGACCTAATTTTTTGCGGTGGATGTATCCTTTCGAGCGATATATGAAAATACTCAAAGGATATGTTCGTAATCGTTATAGGCCAGAAGCTTGCATGATTGAGAACTATGTCGCTGAAGAGGTCGTAGAATTTTGTAATGAATACTTACATAATATTAACCCAATTGAAATTCCTATTGATCATACCGCAATTGACAAGTAGGAAAGAGGCATTACATCAGGGAAGTCTCATGTTGTAGATATTAACATGTTAAGGCAGGCACATTTGTATGTTTTGCGTAATTCAGTGGTTGTGGATTCATATATTGAAGAGCACAAAGAACAATTACGAAGTGAAAATCCTTTAAAGGCACAAAATGAGATATGGATTCAGAATAAGCACATTAAAGAGTTCATTGAATAGTTTGGCTATCGTATATCTACATTATTATGTGGAACAGAAAGTGCTAATATCGATAAGTCATTGAAGTATTTAGTATTTTTATCAAATCACTGTGTGGTAAAGTACGATGGATATATTATCAATGGATATCGCTTTTTTACTAAAGAACAGGACAACAAACGAGTTGTTCAGAATAGCGAGGTTTCTTTAATTGCTCAAACAATGCAAATATCAAGTGCAAAAGATAAAAATCCTCATATGGGTGATTTGTGCTACTTTGGTGTTATTGAAGAGATATGGAAACTTGATTATATTGGTTTTTGTATTCCATTATTCAAATGCTTATGGGTAGATAATAATGGTGGGAGAAAAATTGACGAGATGGGCTTTACATTAGTCAATTTTAATCGGATTGGTCATAAAGATGGTTGTTTTATTCTCGTAAACCAAGCTAAACAAGTTTTCTATGTTGAAGATCTTGCTAATCCACAGTGGTCAATCGTCCTCAATTATAAGCCAAAATTTATGATAGATGAAGATAATGATACTACTTACGAAGAGTTGTTCGGATTTACAAATGAACTGCTTATGACTATGTATGATAATTCTGATGAGGCTCCTACCTATGTAATCGAAGGTGAAGATGATACTGAGTTAGTAAATAAATCTGGAAAGAAACAAAAAATGAATTGCTAGAAATACAAAGAATAGCAAATGGTAATTTTTTATTACATTCGTATTATTATTTTTATTCTTCTGTAATTTCTCATTGATCAATGTATGTTACTAATATAATTGCAGCTTAATGGCGGACCAATCATCCTCTACAAGCTCGAAGAAAAAAAGAGGCTTGACTCAATTGTTGAAATTGACAACAAATAAAAAAGATACTAATAAATTAACAATTGAGATAGTCAATGGCTTACCAATACTTGGGAGAAACACAGATCACTTGATGAATTATTTGGGAGTCGTAGTTCGACATAAAGCCCCTATCTCATGCATTAACTGGCGTGAAGTCCCAGAATCAAATAAACAGTTAATGTGGGAACAAATGACGGTAAGGTATTTTTTTTATTTTTTTAAAAATGTATTTAGGTTGTTAATATTTTTATTATTTTTCTTGAAGAATGCATTTGATGGAGTGGATGAGCTGCATGATAAATTATTTGTTCATATGGGAAAGATGTGGAGGACGTGAAAATCCTTTATGTACAAGAAATTTATCGAGGACAAAGATGAAAAAGCTCGATATATTATTCCTGATGACTATAATTTCATCTCCCAACAGGATTAAAATTTATTTGTCAACTATCATATCTCTGAAGAATTTCAGGTAATTTTTTTTTAAGTCATATGTATTATCTGAAATTAAAAATTATAATATATATTAATATCTTATATAGAATAAAAGTAACACAGCTGTAGAGAGGGCAAAGAGTCAGAAATACTATCATACTACGTCAAGGAAGGGTTATGCAGGCTTGGAGCAGGAAATGATAGATCAATATACTAATATTTATTTTTTATTTGTATTTACCATGAAATATGAATATTTATATTATCTTATTTTTTGTAACAAAAAGAAATTGGAACTGAGAATCCCATTCCTAGATCAGACTTATGGAAAGCTGCACACAAAAGAAAGGATGATCGTTATATCAATGCAGCCTCTGAAGAGCTTGCGACCAGGATTGTAAGTAATTTGAATTTTACTCACATACAAATTATAATAATTCAATATGTATATTTAAAATTCTTTTATTTTTATATATGATGAGTTGGCCACACAGGCTACCCAAAGCACGATTCTAATTGAAAGTAGGAGTGATCTGTTTGCTTTGGCTTACGAGGAGCCAGAGCATCCTGGAAGAGTTAGAGTTGGGAAAAAATTTCAGACAATAACTTTTTTTTAAGGAGAATAGGAGAGGAAGATCATCTAGTTCTGCCACAGCTGCTGATATTCAGCAGTTGAGAGAGGAGAACATTAAGCAACAGCAACATATCTCTCGCCTGAGGAAGATATGACATTATTAAAAGAAATAGTAATGAGAGGGTATGGATCTACCTAAACAAGCCCGATGGCGAGCGTATCAGGTTCTTTTATGGGAGGCAACCCAAGCCCACCTCCTGTATTAGTTGAGGTATTATTTATATGTTATTTCTAAATAAAATTTTACTTTTATTATTATTTTAGTTATATTTTATAAATTTATATCACAGAGAATACATTGCTTGATTGCTTGTATTACTCTTAATAATATGGTCGCCCATGGGAGAGTGGTGAATCCAGTTGCTCTTGTTGTATATACATTATCGATGGGTGATGGAACATGTACAGTCATTATTGATCATGTAATTGATGGATCTGCTAGTCTCATTTTTACAATTGATGATAGAACAACAATTGGTGAAGCATTGTGATATATTATTCCTTGGCTCACATGACTTATTTCTCATGATGATCAAGTATAATATTTTATTTTATTAATGTTATAGTTTTAAAACTTTCTTTGTTATTAATTTTTTTATTTTTTAAAAGCAATTAAAATCTAAAACTACTGAAGCACGCTACGATGGAAAATTTTCAACAAGTCAAAGCAAAAAAATTCAGGTAAATAATATTATTTAGTATCATTGGCATACATTTACATACATTTATAATTTATAATATATGTATATATATACAGGAAAAAGATCATATTCTTCTGTCATTTTTAAATAAGATGTTAGAACATGCAATTCATGCATTGACTGATGAGGTGTTGATGTATATTCTTATTCCTGCCGACATTTATGGGTATGACAAGCAACTATTATTTGATAAAAAAGAAATTTTAGAATTTGGCGCATTCGAAAAAATCGGCGAGTCGATGATAAGTGCTTACATTGGGTAAGTATATATATACACATTTTGTAGATGCATTTAGATTTTTCAATAAAAAATTCTAATTTTATATTATTATATTCATACAGGTGTTTATATAATCAAATAAGAGTAGATAGTAATTTGAGAGGTAAATACTGCTTTGTGGATCCACAAAGCATTGCAGGTTTAATAAATGATAAGAACCAATGCGCCACAGCATTGGGAAATAGAATAATGAAAGCCAGACAAAATTCATTGGTTATTATTTCATATAATAGTGGGTAAGTTTCAATAAATTTTTTAAAAACACTAAAATTTAATTTTTCAAGTATATTGAAATTTATAATTAACGTTTAATTTTTTAATAAAGACCATTGGATATTAACTGCATTGGATCCATACAGATTATGCATATATTGGATGGATCCTATTGGTCAGCCTTATCGGCAACAACTTAAATATATCGTCGATCGATAAGTAAATATTTCTATTTATATTTTTAATAAATGATTATTGCTTTATTGTGCATAAATATTTTTTATATTTTGACAGTTCGATGATAAATTTTTGTATGACGCGTCTTCAAAAGAAAAAGTTTACAGTTAAAGTAAAGACTGTAAAGGTATTGTAATTAGATTATATTTTTCAATTGAGAGAATTTTAATGATCATATTATAATATACCCAGTTTTGTGCCTAATTAGTATCCGATACAAGACGATGATATTAAGTGTGGATATTACATACTCATATATATACGCCACATTGTACTTACAGGCTTATCAGAAATACCTCCTATTGTACGTGGTCTAGAATATTTATTTTGATTTTTAATTCTATATGTTATTAACCAATTTTAATTTTGTAGTTGTTGGAAAATAAGAGCGAATTTAGTAATGACGAATTTGACAATGATATTCGTGAGCCATTAGCAGTATATATATGGGATGAATGGAAACTATGAAATGATATAACATTTAAAATAATCTCTTATCTTGATTATTTATGTGATAATTATGAAATCTTAATTACTAATTTAATTTACAGGTGTACATCGTGGAGCTTAAAAATTGGGCATTGGGCATGCAGAATCAGATGTCCAGATCTGCTGAACATATTGGGCTCCAGCACATATATCATTTTGGTATGATTAACACATTACATTATCATGTATGCCTGATTCAGCTACATACAGCACTCTTCCATTTTTTTATACATGTTTGCGAATTTTTTTTTATAATTGTTCGTCCTTCTAGGTAAACCTTTCTGAATTTTATCCTAATTCTTATCATTTTTTACTTTTTCCTTAGTAATTTTTTGTTGAAAACCGTCTTAATGGACCTGCATGATTCATTTAATACAACCTTAGGGACCTAATTAAGAATGTGAACCTACACAAGGGACTCAGATATTAAAAATTTAAAAATATAAATTGGTGTGAAGTTATACAATAACCTTAAAGACCTGAATGTACTTTACCCTAATATTAATGTTGATTATTATATATATATGTATGTATTTGTTAATTAATAATAATGATGATCCTACAGGTAGATGGCAGTGTAGCATCGAAGCAAGGAATTCGTTTTGTGTCCACAGATGACTCAAGAATTATATTTCGCTTATCGGTATGCATCCTCCAGTCATTCTTAGAACTGAGAATCAATGATATTTTTGTGAACGAGATTTATGCTTTTAGTTAATTATTTCTGAACATATTGGATTTATTACATATTGAAAATCTGAAATAAAGTGTCCTCATTTCTCTTTTTGTACTATGACATTTGTTACAACTATTCATTTTTATTTCTTAAAGCTACTTTTGCATGCAATATGATATTTATATATTTTTTTTTCTTTCTACAGTCATTCAGCATAAGTACATTTGAGGCTATGGAACTTATGGAGTAGTTTTGTTTCATGAATTCAGATTCGAAATAATGTGGTTTTGTTTCTTGTTTTGTATCTGCATTTGTTTTGCTATGTAATATTAAAAGTTCATGTAATTGAAGTTATGTTTTATGTGATTGATGTTGATGTTTTCTTTGTGAGTTTAATGATTGAAATGACTTCTGGATGTATATTACTGCTGTGTATAAATATATTAATTTTTGATAAAAAAATTATTTTAATATCAAATCTTTATTTAAAAAAAAGCCTATAGACGGCGGTTGATTTGGCGGACCGCCGTCTATAGTATAACTATAGACGGCGGTTCTCCAAATCAACCGCCGTCTATAGCATAACTATAGAAGGCGGTTCTCTTTGGAGAACCGCCTTCTATGGTTAATCGATAGATGACGGATCGCTTTGGAGACCCGCCGTCTAGAGTTATATTATAACGGTGGTTGATACGTGTCAACTGTCGTTTAAAGCGTTCTCTTGCGGCGGTCCGAACCGCCGTCAAATCCCTGTTAGTTATTGCGACGTTTGAATATGCGATGGTTGTGTTAATATTTAAAGGTGGTGTTTAACCGCCGTAAAACAGCTTTCCTCTAGTAGTGTAGGTAATATAGATTTATAGGGTCTGATTGGTCTCAATACTATTTTAATCATGCTAAAAATCAAAATAATTTATTTATTATAAAAAAGTAAAAAAATAATATTTTTACGCAATCTTTAATATAAAAAAATTATTTTATTTCACATCTAACAACAGATTTAATTTATCAATCAATTTTATTTTATATACTACAAATTTTTAATACAATTAACTTTATTATGATAAAATAAATTTATTTGTCAAATAAGTCTTTAGGGTCAAGTTATCTTGACAAAAATTATTTTATTTCATATCATAGTGGGGAGTTTAGTTTAACGTTTTCACAATGTTATGTGATACTTGAGCAAGACAACAGCAATTTAAAATCGAAAATTTTGAGCTCGAGTCAACTCATCTTGAAATCACTCCAAAATCAAAATTGAATTAATTCGAGCAGAGTCATATTTGATTTTAAGTCAATTTGAATCAATTTTTGAGTTAGACTCATTATGCCAAAAAAAATATAAATATATTTAGTATCCAAAGAGATTTGATCCCTTATTTAGTTATCTCAAGGAGAATAAGAATTAAACGTAATTCATTCCCCTTTTGTTTTTATCAAATTTTAACCGAGCTGAGGATAATTCAAAATTAATTTCGAGCTAAAAAGCTTTAGCTCATGATTCGAATCAAAGATTTTAAACTTATTTCTAGTTAGTTCAAAAACCAAATAGGTTCCAAGCGAGTTCTAAGTTTATGATATTTTTAATGCTCATAATATTATATTATTATGTCATTCAAGAAAGTAATTATTTGATTTGATAACATACTTAGATGATATTGAGAGAATTTACAAGATTATTATTTGAGATATCATCTAAAATTGAATGATAACGAGGTGTCACTCTAATTATAATAGATGAATATAAAGTTAGGTTGATTAATTGTAATAAAAAAAAGATGCAGTTGGATTAATTTTTGGGCAAATTACGCTCAGATCTCTGAGTTTAACGCTTAATATCGCACAAGTCCATATTTTTTAAATTAAACATCGGGGTCTCTCAGTTTTAATAAATTATCAAATGAGTCTTTTTTTATTTTTTTTTATTAAAATTTTTTAAAATTACCGTTTTACCCCGCTATTCTCTCTTTCCTCCCA